>JAYMFT010157835.1:0-26523 GCA_038088735.1 Panulirus argus | reverse complement strand
TGAAAGGGATTTTGAGCGGTCGGGGCCTGAACATGCAGGAGGGTGAAAGGCGTGCACGGAATAGAGTGAAATGGAACAATGTGGTATACTGGGGTCGACGTGCAGTCAGTGGACTAAACCAGGGCATGTGAAGCGTCTGGGGTAAACCACGGAAAGGTCTGTGGGGCCTGGATGTTGATAAGGAGCTGCGGTTTCAGTGCATTACACATGACAGTTAAAGAATGGATGTGAGCGGATATGGCCTTACTTCGTCGTCTGTTTCTAGCGCTACCTCCCTGACGCAGGAAACGGAGATCAAGTATGAAAAAGAAATGACCGGTTAGTAATATATTAGGGGTGGATAGACAAGTTGCCAGTATAATAGAGGTTGATAGACGATTGCTAATATCAGGCGTGGATAAACCGGAGAGTTTAGATGGTCGATGAGAGTTATAGAAATTGTAAAATCAGGGGAGCAGTTGGTGAAACAAAGGAAAAGTTTAGTAGCGAAATAACATCCGAGTCTGCGGACTCTAGGCCCTTGATGCGTGCAACAGGTGAGTTTATGTTGGACTCAGCACAGAAACCACCTTTGAACCGGAATCGTGAGTGGTGTAGTGAATAGGGAAAGAGGAAGGTAGAACAGAGAGGGAAAGGTCTTGGGAGGGGCCGGTACTACTACTGCCAGAACCTTCCCTCTCATTGGCAGTAGAGTCAGGCGGGATCCCGGAGATTCTTAGCTCCCTAAGGCTGTCATGAAGATCAGCCTTTCAGTATGAAAGAGAGAGGCTGGTTAACTATCGGGGCCTAAATATAAAGAAGGCGCGAGAAGCGTGCATAGGATAGAACAAATTAGAGTGATGTAACACACAGGGGGCGACGTGCAGTTAGTGGGCTGAACCAGGGGGTAAGAGGTGGTCGGGGGAAACAACGAAATGGTTCGTGAGGCTTGACTGAGGATAGGGAGCTCTGGGTGCGGTACATTAAAGGTGACATTTTGGGAGTGGATGTGAGGAAATGAGGTTGTTCTTCGCCTGTTGCCGGCGCTACCTTGGGAACCGAGAAACGGCGGATTGGTATGAGGAAAAGATGTAGATTGTTTCCTCCCCGTTACCCGTTCCTCCTCATCTTCTTCCCCAGCTCCCCACCCTCACCCCACCACTCCTCTACCTCCCTCACTTCTTCCCTCTCATTACTCCCTCACTCTCCTATATCTCCCTCTCGCTCAAGTCTCTCTTCCATCCGCCTCGACCCATCCACCCAACAACACCCCCCTCCCATCAACCCTTCTCCCCTTCACCCCCTCTCCCCTCCCCATCCACTAACCCCTTCATGTCAGCTCTTCCTTCCCAGGCCTCGCGAGTCAGCTGCTGGTTCGGGGAGTCAGCTGTCTCGTTCTCTGGCCAGTGAGACGTCAGCGTCGCCTCCCCCCCGTTTGGGAGTGTGCCCCCCCTCAATATTCCACCCCTCCTCAGATGGCACCGCCTGGCTCCACGTCGTCCATCCCCCCCCCACCCACCCACCAAACGCTCACCCCTTCCTATGTGTCATCGCTTGTCTTTTTTTCTTTTCTCTCTCTCTCTCTCTCTCTCTCTCTCTCTCTCTTTTCCTTTCAATAGCGTGGATAGAGGAGAGGAAATAGAGCTGGGACGGGGGAAGGGATAGTCTGAGATGGGAGAGACGGATGAAGCGTGCGCAGCGGAAAGTTGTTGGTCCTCTGATGTGTGTGTGGCTGATCTTGAGTGTTTTTGGCGCCTTAGCTGTGTACGTGTATACTCCCGACAGACTGGGGATGGATTTGTAGCCATGTTGTATGTACTGGGGAGGGGAAGTGGCAAAGGTAAGGTAAACAATGTTCGTTGTGTACATCGGTAGATGACCGGACCGTCTCTCGGGCTCTGGGGCTCCGTCGGAACCAACTGTGTTCCGTCGTCTTCTAGTTTCTGACGCATTTCTCTTCTTCTTCTTCTGCTGCTGTTTGTAATTGGTTTTAAGTCGCTGTTCTTAGACATTTTCAGTCGTTGGGTGTATATCATATGCGACATATCGTGGGAGTTTTTTCTGTGCCTTTTGTCGCTCCAGTAGGGGTGATTTGGAAGCCACGTGTGTCGGCACTGGGGAGGAGGCCGGGATGGGGAGGATCATGAACTTCATCAGGTGTAAAGAGAGGCGTTGATGCGGAAGACGTACCTGCACACACTCCCGCAGGATGTCTCCTCAGTGGGTTCCTAACCCCATGCCACCCTAAGTATTCCCCAGTCCATTCCTGTATAACTAAAATCCTCCATTATGAGATGCCTTACCACCTATGAGCGTCCCTTTATACCTCCGCCGTCCTGAGTAGTTCTTCATAAGTTTTTGCTAAGCAGGTGTTCTGGGTCGACGTTATATATATGTTTTTTTAGAATGTTATGAATTATCAGTTTTACTATACCTGCTTTTGTCCAGTATCTACTTACAGTTATTTGTAAATGTAATTTCGTGTTGTTACTTACTGGACGATCGAAGAATATCTCTTGAAACATATACTTGTCTCTCGTAGAGAGGATCAAACTTCCTCACTCTCTGTTCTTTCGTCTTCTCTCTCCCTCCTTGTGACATTGTCTCTCTCTTAAAAGATATGGTTGAATCTAATACTCTCTGTTTACGCTGGGGTTTAATATCGCACTCTGAACATTCATGTTAACACAGAGCTCACGAGCCACAAAACACCGTAGGACTCGTGTCTACGGCTGGGGAACGCTGCTTGCCGCCTTCGTCAGTGTCGTGCTCTGTCGCAGCGCAGAGAAGAGAGGACGCGCATGGCCCCAGGTTCCGTCGGGAGGTTGGGTAAACCCCATCCTATTTTTCGTCATGAAGATACAGTCATGTGTCGTCGACTGATACAGTCACCTTGAGAAACATGGCGTGTCCTACGGGCAGTTTCTCGTGGGTGTTTCATACATCCTTCAGATTTATACAAGAAATTATCTCTAGTATAAGGACCACACTTCCTCCCTGGCTGTTGACAAGGGCCCTGAGCCAGGGAGATGCTTCTGATGCTCGTGGGGCGAGGCCCTTGGTTAGAGCAACTTTGGCAGAGCAAAGGACAGTTGGTAGCTGACCTCCTGCTGGTCGTATGGGATGTGTACATCAAGCCTCTTGTAATTCCTTTTAAAATTCACTTATTGCCACTACCGCCTACCCTATTTCCCCCTTTTTGCCCTAATTTTCTCCCTATTTCCTCCTGTGTATACAATTATTTACATGTTCCTAACGTGTCTCGGTGATAAATTTCAAGTGCCGTGGTGGGAAAAAACCCGATCGGTTCCGTCACTCGTTGTAAACAGACTGCGGAAACGGGCGCAGGTGTCGTCTCACCAGGGGCTGGGAGCGACGCGTCAGCGGGCCGGCCACAGGTGACGCGTCTCCCACTGGGTCCGCCAAAGGGCCTCCACCCCTCTCCCTGGGTACCCCAGCAGCAGGAGGGAGCAGGTGGGGGAGGGGGGGGGGCAGGTGCGTGGACCGAGCCCAGGCAAGACTTGTGTAACTCTCAGGGGAGTGGAAGGAGAACACAACTGCTTAAGGGAGGGACGGAGTCTTCCACTGTGCGTCTAGCCGTGTACGTAAGTGGGTAGGTGGGTGAGTAAGTAGGTGGGTAGATATGTACATGGGCAGTTACCCCGGGAGGGTTAGTGACGGCTGTGCAGTGAGCCAACACTTCAGTGGTTGTCAAATGTTACTCCTTAGGCCCAGGTGGCTGTCTTTCTTTCTGCCTCACCCACACGTGGGCTGTTAGTATCCAGTCTACAAACAAATCTTTTCATCTCACACATACCATTTGACAACACGTAAGTCATGCGACTCATTCTTCGTAACTTTAGATCTTCCTGCGGTGAGCGTTACGCGCTGGCCTGCCTGCCTCCTGGCAAAATTTGGTCGTAAATAAAGGAAGACCAGTACTCTCTCTCTCTCTCTCTCCCGTTTTCTGCTATTTCATAACGATTCACTGCTTTTACGGATGAAATTTATACGTTATAGGTAATACTGAATTTGCTGTCTCTAAAACCAAGATTGTTATTAAATCTCCTTAAGATTTTTTTCTCCCTTCGGTATATCTGTAAATCTACCGATCAGCATGAGCAACATACGTTGTATCACCACGACACCTAATCTTCTGCCTTGGTCACCCCCCCTCCCCCAACACTACAAAAATAGCTAAGTCTGCCTCGGGAAGGCAAAAGAAAATAGGAATTTTCTTTCTTCTCAGACGTCAAGGATTATCATCATCAGAGCAGTAACTCTTGCTGAAGAATTGGCGGAGACATTGCTTTATGTAGAACGCTGTTCTTCGACTTGATGACCTATGCTGAGACTTTACCCCGAGATGTTTTCCCATATGTTGGCAACGTCTCGTCATTTTCTCTGAGAGACATTAAGAAATGCGAGAGCGTATGGGAAGGTGTAGCAGCATTAGGGCTCTGATCTCCAAGCTTCCAGCCTCTGGCTTTCCCCTCTCTTAATGTCTTACCCAACATCGTTTCTGGTTGATATATATTTCTTCAGGTACCAAGGGAATCCACCTCTCCCTCATGTTTTGTTCTTCCCATCTTCACCAACAGTTTCGTTTCTTCAGCTTAGTTATGCATTCTTCCACTCCATTTTTTTATCCTCTTCGTCTTCTCTCGTTCAACATACGTCTCATATCATCTCGTCATCTGATGTCTCTGGGAAACCAGATATTACACGGATGGTTAAATCTGTCTCTAAGACACTGAGAATCCTATTGAAATGTGGAGGATTCTTCTCTTCTGAACAGTTGCTCCGTTTATACAAGGGATTGATCCGTCCTTGTATGGAGTACTGCTCTCACATCTTGGGTGGTTCTAGATTTATGTACTCATTTGACAGGAGTTGGGGTTAAAGCAGTTCAGTTTATCAACTCGCCTAATCTAACCTTCAAAATTGACCCACTTGCCCTGTTCCGTATTGTTGATTCTCTTTCCTTTTTCTATAGGTATCATTTCGATTGCAGTTTGTAAAAACTGGCTGCTTGTGTGCCCCCGCGATTATGTAGTTCAAGTGATGCTCGGCAAGCCAAGGAGTCAAAGATTACTATATGGCCGTTAGCAACTAGAGGCTGGACCAGTTAACTAACCAGACATAAGATGGAAGAGATGGATGTGCTAATTACCTATACGAAAAAAAAAGTGATTAACTTTATAGATGAAACAAGGACAAGTGGATCAGTAAAGTACCTCCACCCAGGAGCAGGTGGATCATTAAATCGCCAGACCAAGAAAAAAAGGTGGATCAGATAGCAACCATGTGGATCAGTTGGCTACCCAGAAACAAATGGATCAGTAAACACCCCAGTGCCAGCAACATCTGGTGGATCAGCAGACCAACTAGATCCAGCAAGAGTAGTTCGTTTCAACAGAAGCAGTTGCCACTATCCAGCAATACCAGAAGCTATACTCTATAATGTATAACATAGTCTGTATGAATCTATACTCTAAACCATCATGGAATATAACAGAAGCGTCAGTCATTGAGAAGCTTCTATACTCAAACCATCATGGAAAATATCTCATAATGCCTCCTCTGGCCGACAGATACCCAATAGATATGTTCCAAATAGTCACAGAATTTTTCTAAATCATTTTGTTCATTGTCAGCAAGTTAGTGGATTTACAGAATGACGTAACAACCTGTGGAAGGAGAGATGTAATGAGTATTAGAAAACCGAAGCACTCGAAGAAAAAGAGGTCTGGAAGATTTTAAGGAAGTTTGAGAGAGGCAAGAAATTAATAACCTTTCATGAAGAGCCCCGCCACCCACCCAAACCCACACACACACACTGCCTAGGTTGAGAGGTCTTCCCAAAACTCAAAAACAGGGGATGACCATAATCCCCCATCACATCAGGGACTGGCAGCCTTACCCATAAAACTAGCCAAGATACTATTAGCTAAAGCTCTTTCTAAAACTTTGGAAACCGTAATAAATGAGCACCGGAGAAACTCGGTAGACCTAACGTAGGAAAATAAAGGAAGATTTAATCAGTTCAGCTACGACTCCATGATGGACAGGAGTTCCCCGCTCTGCCTGCAGTTGCTCACCTTCTCCTGAGAGCACGCATCACTACGGTGGGTAAATGACCTGAAAACAAACATCACTTTCTGGGTCAAGTCTTCCCGAAGCATAAACATAACTGGGTAAGCAATGAAGCCCCGACCCCCGACGGCAGACGTCTGCAACAGGACAGACGTGACCTGGCGCAGCCGTTGCAGGAGGCGCGTGGTTCACTGACCTCTAAACCCCGCTGCTCTGGCCAAGCCTGCCTCCCTAGTTGTATATTTCCATCCCAACCATCCGTTCGTCGGTCCCGCTTATCCCTATCCGGACGTGCCCCCCCCCCCCCTTCGTGGCTACTGCCGACACACACACACACACACACACACACACACACACCACACGAGTCGCTAGCAGCAAGTCGCTGTGGGTCTTCCTGGCCTGTACACACACACCCGCCACCACCACCACTACCACTACTACCACCACTACTACCACTACTACTACCACCACTACCATGAGAACAACTATCGCAACCACTACCACCACCAGCATCAAAACCACAACCGTCATCGCCATCACCAAAACAAGAACCACCACGATTGTGAAAACCGTAATCACTATCACCAACAACGGAACGACCACAACCACCCTCACTAGCATCACCACAAGCTCATTAACAACCACCACAACCATCACTACTACCACAACAGCCACCAGGAACGTCACCCACCACCACTACCACAATAGCAAACGCTAACAACGTCACCCACAACCGCCATCACTGTCACCACCACCATCACCATTACTACCACCATGACTCATCCCCACCACCACGACCCACCACCACCAACCACACCAGAGGACGGAGAAGGTCAGCGTCCGTCCGACCCCACACCTCAACGAGCAGGTCAGACTTCACGTTCTCTCCCCTGCTTCGTGTGACAGTCTGCTTCTTTTATCTGCTCTCCAGAGTATTTCGTATTGCTCTTGACATATCTCTTTTGCAAAATACATAACACGGTGTTTAGAAGTGTTGTTTGTTGTTATGTAAGAAAGAAAGGACAAAATACCATTTGGTCATAGAGGGTAGTGCAGCAAGTGGTCGCCTTATTGAAGGAACGTGGTTAGCTGTTGGTCCATATGAGGGCGTTAGGTCCAAAGCCTTACAGTTTCAGGACGCTATAAGCGGTTTTGTAAGTGACGCCTGGTCATGAATTTCCAGCTTTCTGTTTTCCTTCCAGCATTTTGGGCGGGTCTAGAGGCGTTTGATGTACACTAGGATGTTTGGCTGCTAGTTCCTCACCATTCTTATTGAACAGTTTCCGGGTTGCGGCCAGAATAGATGATTCCTGAAAGAGAATCTGAGCTGCTGCTTTCCATAGGATTAATTCTTGTTCCAGCAGGGTCGACATTCTTCGGTAGTCATGAAGACTAGAGTCCCGTATGTGTGGTAGGGCGTGAGCCATAGATGTTGCGGGCTAGCCAGCGTGCCGAGTGTATCAGGGAGTGGTCCTTAGTGCTGTGGATGTTGAGGCACCATGAAGTAAATCCTTCGTCCTTCATATCCAGAAACCGGCCTGTCGAAGGAGAGCAGCGCAGTGCAGAGCGATGCAAAGCCTTTCCAACGCGTGTCTTTGTTTGCCGATATCTGGACAGAACCGTCTTCTGGGCCGTGAAGAGCGACGCACAAGGCGAGTGACGCGAAGTAAGACTCGGCTGAAGGTTGCATCGTTCAGGTCAGCTGAGGAAATGCCGCACCAGGAACCCCTCCTGCCGTAAACATAGTCGCTTTCCAAGTGCCCAGGTGGATGACGCGTTGGAAGACATCTTTGATAGTGCCGATAAAAAGATTCACTTTATGTGTCATGTAGGTAACAAAATCATACACACGGAAAGATCAGGGGAGAAATATCACCAGCTAAATTCGTCAGTTCAGGAGCAAAACTAATTAGTTTGATTCCTCGGGTACACACACCAATATTGGCACCAGGAATGCCCAGGAATGCCATTCTTCTTTAAGGCATTACGTCTTCATAGTCGATTGATCAACAATTGATCACACGAGGGAGTTAAGTTCGTATATTCTAAGTACTATTTTTCCTCACGGTCTAAGGTGTTTCTGAAGGATAGAGAACAGCTGAATGATTTAGGTGCTGCCCATATTGGCAAACTCTTCAATATCGAGCCTACTCGTGTATCTTGGACGATAAAACTCAACCCGTGTGGGACAGGACCATCCCACCCCAGCAACAGATGAAAAAACACTTAGATCTGTTCCACTGGGAATAGACAAAGCTTCGAGTAACTGTTGGTGGCTTTGTTACGTGCAGGATTACCCATACAGCTCAGCCTGCTGTTCTGTCTTTCCAAATACTTCGAGCCATAACTCTATACCTACTGTCATGTCCTCCTATGACAAAGCCAGCCAGGTGATGTCTTATTCTTATTTTCCGGATTGTTCTCACTCCAATGAAGTCAGGTGGAGAATCCTGACGTCATCTACGTGCCTCATCTCCTCAAATATATTTTTCCCGCCCGTTCCCTCAGACCTGCACTCTCAGAAAGACGATAAACAGATAAGCTTTACTCAAGCATTCGTCTGTTCCAACCGCGTTCGTCTGTCTTCCAGCAGTTCTCCCACTCTACTCCACGTGCCGGGAATATCCAGGTTTACTGAGGTTCAGCCATTCGGCGACGCCCGGTTCGACTCACGGGGTCTCGAATCACAGGATCTCCAGACCAGACAGAGGCTTGCCCCAGATGTCCACACGGTGTCTGAGTGGGTCTGTGTCCAGGGAAGGGTTCGTCGATACGGGTACACCATCCCCTGAGATACCGCGGCTTCTCTAGGGGAAGGAGGAGGGGGCGGGCCTTGCGATAGGCATAATGAGGAAAGTCGACCTAATGAAGCTCCGAAGCCACATCACAGATGAATCCTCAGCGACGAGAGTGGTTGATTCGTTTTCCTCAGACGCCATTCAGCCCTGACGTACTGTGCATGTGTCCGCCAATACCCCCCCCCCCACCTCCCAAAGCCCACACCGATACCTACCAGCCTTCCCAGGAATGCAAGAAACCCAGGAGGTGCTGAGGGCGTCGCCAGAGGACCCTGACACACAACGGACCCGGAATGAACTAGTTACGTTTACATCCCCAGATGCCTCAGTGACTCCCGCCCGGCCCCAGAAATGGAAAGAGAGAGAGAAAAAAAAATATGCCATAAACGTTTTCTTTAAGCTAAAGTAACAAGCTCACTGGATGAACCAAGGATGGTAGATAAGGACCGCTAAATACTTTCATCCTGAGTCTCACGTAACGCTATCCAGTCGAGATGAAGCTGGTTGACGTGATGTGCCGTACGAGTGAAGGTACTGAGTAAGCTTTAGACATTGTTTTTCAGCTTTGATTTAGATGACGCACCGGTCTTGCTGAGATAGTCTGCATATTTATCATTCAGCTTGCGAGCAATATCTGTCTCCCTGATGAGACGGTGAACTTTGGAATGCACCTATTGATATGTGGTGCTAACTGTGTCACACCTGTTGATGTTGTCACGCCTGTTACACATATTCGACGACGTCGCACCTATTGATGGAGTTAACACCTGTTGATGTTGTCACACCTGTTGATGTTATTAAAGCTGTTGCTGCTGAGGAATCCATTGATGTTATCGTGACTACGGACGGTATAGTACCTATTGGTAATGAGGATGACAGTGTCAAACCTTTTGTTATGGCACCTATTGATGATGTCGCACCAATTATTGGTGTTACATTTGTTGACGGTGTCACACTTATAGATGATGTCACACTTATTGTTGGTGTTACATTTATTGGTGCTGTTTATATTGGTAGCGTCAGACTTATTGATAGTCCTACATCAACTGACAGAGTCATGTCTAACTTTGTCACACCAATTTGTCTTACACCTGATGATGACACACCTAACCGTGTCAAGCCTACGATTATGTCAAACCTGCGTCACACCAATTGATATCATGGTGTCAGTTGATGATGGTACACTCACTGATGGTGTCGCTCATAATAAGTGTGTCTCATTTAGTGACGGAGTCCGTCCTACTGATCTCACAGTAATGGTTTCTCGTCTCATTCGTATCAGTTCCTTTTATCATACTTCCTCATCGCTCTCAGTGTCATGAGTAGTTCTTAGTCGTTGTTTATCTACGCCATCATGATCGTGCTCGCTCATCACCGAGGGAAAAATAAACCTTATTCAAAGGAATTTTCGGATTACAAAAGCGTGTGTGTTGAGGCGGACGACCTCGATGGGTGGGGTGGAGGTAGGGGGGGGGGTTAGGGAGAAGCAGGCGAGTGCTGGGGGAAGGGAGAGAGGGAGGGAAGAAAGAAGGAAGCCTTTTAGGTGAGGGTAACTACGCTGGCTCCGCACGCCTCACTCCCAACCAGCTGGTGGTGAGAGCCAGAGCACACCTTCAGGAGCAGCACCTACGCCAGCTTGACCCCTAGCGGAAGCTGGTTCAACTACTGTAGGATAACAGAAAAGAAAAGTGAAGACAAAGAAAAGGAAGAATTTGGTAACAGCTCCTTGTGATGAAGATCTTTCGTGATTAATTAATGTGCGGAGGAAGTAGCCCACAAAGCTTGAAGGACTACTGAGGAAGCAGTTTTCGATGAAAGTGCAGGAAAATCACACGATTTCGCTCGTCAAAGATGTGGCAGAAAGCTGAGTCTCGTCGCTCACATACAGTTCAAAGCCAAAGGGAACAGGTGCTTGTGTCGTGTTAAAGCTAGACACCCGAACAGTATAGGATTATAATGACATTGAACTGAAAGGTGTAGGGAGTCTTTATTGTGGCACCTGCTCACGTAACGTTACTCCATCAGTGTCCTGGCAGAGGCGTCTGTGTGTGTGTGTGCTTGTGTGTGTAGCAGGAGGAGCAGAATACAGAAGACCCTCCCCTCGGCGGATTTATCGAGCTGCTCTTTGCCAGCCAATGGGTTAACTACCTTCCCTACACAGGTAACGTTCACCTCAAAACATCTTTCTTATTCCTAAGGTGTCCGAATACAGGATGGCACCTGACGGTTACCATTCCTTATTTTTGGTATGAAATGTAAACAGTAATCCTTTAGAGCCACGAACCCTCACATTTACTTTTGTCAGATCAGTCACACAAGACATCGTACGGACGATGGCGCACAAATCAAGAAGTGGAACTCCATTCTTTCGTTAGAAAGGTGTTGACACTTTTATCACTCCGAACGTTACAGAGTTAGGAGAGAGAGGCC
The DNA here is from genome assembly GCA_038088735.1 of Panulirus argus. Lineage (NCBI taxonomy): Eukaryota > Metazoa > Arthropoda > Malacostraca > Decapoda > Palinuridae > Panulirus > Panulirus argus. Next base: position 15,220 of record JAYMFT010157835.1, on the reverse strand, counting down.
TTATGCTAGAAGGAGATAGAGAAGGAGGCCAGGGTTCGACTCCCTTCATGTCCTCCGGCAGGATCTCAGTCTTGTTTCGTTCTTAGCACGCCCCCAGCAACCATCAGGCAAGATACACTCAAAAGACATCTCCAACAGCTCTCCGGCTGACCGTTGGCGACACGTAAATAAAAACATTTCATATCGACGTCAAAGGTGAATGTAAACAAACCAGTGTGCAGCATCAGTGTGATCGTCGGGAATGTGTTATCAATATTATCAGTAACGAGAGTGAGGCTCAGGAAATAAAACTGGTGTGAAGAGATGTTCTTAGAGCCTTTTACATCATGACCAACATATAACGCTTTGACGACCCCTGTATAGCGGACACTATGTACAACATCCATTTGCTGGCGTACACCCCTCCAGGATAAGAAATACGAATATAGAGAAACAGAAGAAGGCGTCAAACATTTTTTTATGAAGATGAAAAGTGGAGGAAATATGAGGAAAGGTCAGAAGCATAAAGATATTAAGAGTAGAATATTTGCTTTAAACACCAACAAATCCTACGATATGAGATTAAACGATTTGAATCAATCTAGCTTAGAAAAGAGAAGGTTTAGTATTGAGAATTATCAAAGGCTTTGATAATCTTCATATGTCAAGGTACTTAAAACTTGATGCGTCTTGATTTCAATCGCAGTAATGGATACAAACTCGTGACGAAAACTTTGACCTCGAACGTAGGCGAATTACTTTTTCTTCAACTGGTTTGTTTACATAAGGAATGATTAGCCAGTTAAAGTAGTTGAAAGGAGTACCACAGATACGTTTAAGATTAGATTTGATAAATAGTTCTCTTCAAGTATACGACTTACGTACATTATTTGCGCTTCCTTTGTCATACGTTCAGACTCTTCTGAATATGGAGTGCTCTTGGAAATTATGGTGAAAGTACTCATATTGTAGGCGAAAATGAGAAGAGTAGAAGATGGGATGATGCTCTTTACGGATGATGCACTCTGGGTGGGGAAGTGGGTTATAAAAGTCTCAAGGGAACTGGCGAAAGACTGCGTAGGAGTACAACAGATAAGGCGAACGTACGTACAGACACTGGGGCCTGGAAGTGACCCACCCCAGGTCCCTCGCCTGGAGACATATGATATATGAAGACCCTCAACATTGTTCGAAAAACTCCCACCAGGACAGTGCAAGTGAAGGAAAGAGTTTTCTTTCACGCAACGTCACGCTACACTGAATACCAACGGAAAATCAAAGCCTTAGGAATTTCGGGTGGAAGAAAGAACGCTCGCGAGAGTTTGCTAAGAGTGTGAAAGTCAAGAGGGGAGTAGTTACGTAACAGTAGACAAGCACAGTCCTCATATGACAGACACAGCCGAGTCTAACCCGAGCTAAGAACATTTGCATGTCAGGACCCATCCCCTGCGAGAGAAGGCGAAGTAATCAGTAATGTCGTCTTGTGGCCAGCAACAAGACATCTATTCATCCAACATCCAGCGTAGGAGCACCGAGGATAAGGTGCCCTTGGCACCACGTTATGTGACCAGCTCCCTGCGCTGTGTTTGACGAAGGCGCGTGAAGGTAGCGGTGCCCTCAGAGTATCGCCAACAACAGCATCCCGCTGTATCTAAAGCAGTGGCCTCCCTTGGGATTCAAACAGGATTAACACGTGACCTGGAGAGGTAAGTTGGAAAAATTCACACCTCCATGTTGTGAGGTCTATCCATGGAAGAGCAAACTGCCCTCGTGTGGTCACGAGTGAGATGAGAGCATTACGTTGGGCCATTTGTCGACGAGTTGTCACGTTGATCACAATATGTACTGGTGCAACAAGTCGAGATGTCATGATCTGTGCAGGTTGCACCAAGTGGACGACATTACTGTCCTCAGGGCATGAGGGGCGGAAGCCCTGACGTGTCGAACCAGTGAACTCGATGACGCAACAGAACACTGACCTAGAAACGAGTCAGGAAACATGTGAGGGAATTATTATAGGATCCAACCCAAGGAGAAGTTAGGAAATATGTTAGGAAATCATTGTGTAGTAACGAAGCCCTTGCTCGAGTGGAACATGCTGTGTGAAGAGAGAGAGGCAGAGAGAATGTGGAAGGGGAAAAGTATGAAAACTGTATGACAGAAAAAGGATACTAAGGAATGAGGAACCATCGACAGTAAAGTCCCCCTTCGTGCGGACAACTCTCCTCCTACCCTATCCCCCCCTTTCCCTCCGCCTACTGATCCCTTATGATGTCACTGTGATGGTGACATGACTTCATTAGGTAGGCCTGCTCCCTCTACTGGTAGTGTGACGTCCCTCTCGTATATATATATATATATATATACCTTCCCCGCCAGTGGCCTTATTTCCCTCACGGCGCCTACTCAGGGAAGCACGATAGTCAGTCGATCCTTTGAGTCATCCTACTCAAGGGTGATAGTCGTCGTACTCAAAGGTAAAGTCATCGTACCCAGAGGGGTTAAGTTGTCGTTCCCGAGGAGTTAAGTCGTCCTCCTCCATGGGGTTTAAGACGTCCATTCGACTTATTGGGTCAAACGTCATAACAACAACAAAGTCCACAAAAGGTAACGTCTTAGACGGTGTGCTTCCCACGCTGAAGGCGTGACCTACACCTGGCATCATCACACCCAGGAAGTGAGAATTCGCTTTGAGCCTCTGGCTCGGTTTCTTCCATTGTGTAATGTCCTCATACCTGGGAGCTTTCATAATCCTCACGAACAAATAACAATTCAAAGATGTTTTAAGGCTTCTGGTTTATTGGATGATCTCGTCACTGAATGACGTTGTAGTGTGTTGTAATCAAGTTAGGAACAGTGCTGTGAGGCGGGGTCGTGACATGTATGTATACACCTGTGTTGACCACAGATCGTAGGGAAGAAGCAACTGATAATGTTGACCTATGTCCGAAATTCTCAAGTGTCTTCTGTCCAAATGTGTCATCTGTACATATTCTCCCCGTTAGAGAATGAGGGGACTGTGTCAACTCGCCAATAATCATGCATCGTTCACATTCATTAAGTGTCCGCCCGACTTGGTATGAACATGTATCTAAGACTGTTGAAGATCTCCAGTAGAGAACAGACGCAGTTTCATATCATAGCCTCCATCATTTCTTTGATGGCTTTTCTACCTTTTGGTTGTGCTGGAGAGGGGGTGAGGGAGGCTCGGCGCCACGTAGGGTGTGGTGTTGGTGGTGAGGGACGAGGGACGGATGACGCCCCAGCCTCCTCACCTCGAGAAGCCCCAGTAGGCCACCCAGGGACCTGGGATTATTGGAAACTAATCCATTTAGCGTCGTGTGTGTGTGTGTGTGTGTGTGTGTGCTTCATCCAGCCTGTGTTTTCAGCGGTGTGGAAAGAAAAGAGACGTCCCTCCTACGGTTCTGGCACCGTCGACTGAAGGAAGAGACGAAGAAAAAGAAATAAGTCAGAGGGAAGGACAGGAAGCGACCTGAGAAGAATAAGGGAAATACAAGAAAGGAGAAGAGGAGAGTGGCTGAACTAACGGATGGAGGAAGAAGAGTGAGTGAGGGAGCAGACAGCCGTAGGCGTTCCCCTAGTCATCATGTGGATCAATCTGTCCAGGTAGGTGGTGGTGGCAGCGGTGGTGCAGCCTCGCCACCCTCATCCTATTAGTGTGTTACACAGCCTCATTAGTATGACACTCACACCTACCACTATGTGATAAGGGTTTAATCCCTTCCTCACGTCCTACGTCGTACTCACACTAACCTGATGAATCAACCCGCTAATGAAAGAACCTCCATGCTGAGGTTTGCTATAGAGGTAATGAGAGGTCGTGTAGGAAGAGAGAAGAGAGTTGAAGAGAGAGAGAACTGCTCCTTGGGAGTAATTCAGAGTTTCTGTTTTAGAAGTGAAGCAGTTGTGATTGACATAGCAGCCTGGATGATTACATTTCATCATTGTTGTGGAGGGAGGTGTTAAGTACCTTTTGTGTGAGGATGAGGTGGTTGGGAAGTGTCAAAGGCTTTCATGATATCCATTGCCACTAGTAGTGTGCGGGAGGATGGGCTGCGGTTGCTTGAAGCCATCTACGTTATGTAGTGTGAGGTCAGTGTATAGCGTGACGGTGGAGTGGTTGGGTCTGAAGCCATATTGTGTGAATGAGAGTGGAATGCTTTGTTTGATACTGTTGTAGATCAGTTCTTCACAGAGTCTAGATACTGAGGATAGAAGTGATATAGGGCACGGTAGGAGGAGGACGGGGAGCTGAGTGGTTTGGAAGGTTTTAGGATTGGCATTATGTTGGCAAGTTTCCAGATGTTAGGGATTTAGTTGTGTAACCAGAAGCGGTTAAAGATATCCGTAAGTACTTGAATAACAGCTGGACTGAACTACGTACTTCGTGTCAAAGTTCGACATGCTGCGAGGGACTGTAGCAGTAGAGTTCTTTAGGGTTTTAATTGCATTGCTCGTATCACTGGGAGTAAGTTTGGGTTGGCAGTTGTTCCTGGATGTATTTTGTATAGGGTTTTTCATGATTTTTCTGCGTAGGAAGTGATTCATTTGTCGATGATTTTTGAACAGTGTATCACAGGTACGCGTCTGGGTTCTTTGGAAGAAGGGATTTCAAAGGAATGGGCCAAGAGTGCTTTATGAGTGGGGGCCGAATTGGCGATGATAAGGGTAGATTATTACCTGTAACGTGTCACTGAGGGTTCGTTGCTGTGGGTTCTTTTGGGTCAGGGTCTTGAGAAAAGAGTTCCAAGTTTCACTTCGACTCTCAGTTCGTGGTTGGTACTTGTGTTCTTGAGAGTGTGGATTTGTTTGTTCTCTAACTTCTGTTGATGGTCAGTGACTTTAGCTTAGCTGGTTTCTTTGTAATATATATATATATATATATATATATATATATATATATATATATATATATATATATATATATATCGAATTTCGCTGTTCCATCCGAATGGGTCTCAATATAAAAAAAAAGTATTCCATAAGTTTTTAATATTTCTGCGCATTGAAAGATTCGTTTTACCCAGACATAACATAACAGTAATGAAGCTGTGGATTCTTAATCATAACATTAAACAGTCAATCGTGAAGGTCACGCCGTCCGTCAGCCGCCAGACACACATATAAAGGCTGAGGTGTGGTAGGGAGGCACAGTCGGAGAGTGAGTCCCAAAGGCAACAGTATTCGCTGCACACTTCAAGGACAAGTAAGTCTACCAAACGACTAGCCTCTGCATGATAACCACATAACTTTAACCAAAAACCATATCACACAAGTAAACATGAAAAACAGCGTAGTATATTAGTGAATCGTGTTAGACAACATAACGGACAAGTGAAACTTGCCAGGAAACACAACACACACGTGAAACATCAGCAAGAAAAATGACATACAAGAGAAACAAATGATCACAATTACAATTTTTAAAATATATGTAATTATTATATCTAAATCTAAGAGGAGGAATTAAATTATTTCTTGTAATTACATTATGCATACAATATCACAAGCATATGTAAGTATAATCCTAATCAGGTGGTGTTTAATACCTTTACTTTCTATGTAAAATTTCGCTTTGAAGTACCTCCGAGACTCAGGACCAAGAGAGTAGTAGAACAAAAAAACTGCATGTTTTGTTAGGTGTCATGTGCATTCAGATTCTATCATATATTTGAAGTGTTTACATTCAGATATTGGATTTAAGGCCTTCCATAAGTAGGATGCAGGAAACTCATCTTGTACGAATTATGTAAATTCGGTTCTCCTTTTACAGTGAAGGTCTTGATGCTCCTGATGATGGTGGCGCTGTCCCTGGTGAACGCGATACACCTTCTTGGTCCAAAATTCCAAAATCAGAGGAATCCCTTACCCTACATGCTTCCCTATGCAACGTATTATCCAAGGAACCCCGTACATCCCCACTACTCTCGTGGCTAGAGGACCGACCACCCATGCACCTGTCATAGGACTTCCTGTAGTGTGCCCACAAGACGACAATTTCACCTTTTATTCCTTTTTTCTTAGGGTTCCTTTTCCCCCACGATCTTTTTTCATATCCCAGTCATTGCTTGTCTTTGGGTCGCTAGGTCATCAAAGTAACGATATACGAAAATCCTCCCACTGATATCACCTTTAACAAACAAATCCCTAGCGCTCGAGTATGATTCGATTGATTTATTCTAATTGTTGCTTTTTACTGATTATATAACTGCATTGGAGAGATGATTTCCAGTAGAATATCTTGGCACAATTAGGATCTTTACTGCTGTTAACATTACCAGTGATATAAAGTGGAGTTAATGTGTAAACAAACTGTAAAAGATTGTAACTAACTCGGACAGACTGTTTCAAAATTTGTTCTTCAAGAAATAAATATAATGGTCACAGTGATTTATTTTGATTTATCCCCATTTCCTATTTAGGATTATGGTAGAGACTAAATTCACAAGAGGAAACATGGAAATTAACACGTTAAAAGCAAAAATGCTCATATGTAGAGGTACCATACCCATGAGAAGGAAAAGGTAATCCTCCTGTGCAGTTTTTCAAAATCTCATTTTTTCAAAGGACAGAAAGTCAATAGGCTAAGGTACAAAAATAGAAAACAGGGATAACTATGTTAAACCAAGGGAAGGTGCTTTATTGTAGATAAGATCTGTAAACAGTTCTCTTTCTTGTCCACATAATGAATTCTATGATATGAATATTGCCAGAGTTGAACGCACCCGACCTCCATTCGGGTAGTTATTCTTTATCAAAATGGCGTCCTACCGACGTCTCTTCCTTGTATATCAACCGACTGTTATATTTCTCTTTATTGTATATCCCTGATGATGTGATCATTACACGACAGTACACTCGGGAACTTATCGTATTTCATTTCCCCGTGGATTAGAAAGAATATGATATATATATATATATAGATATATATATATATATATATATATATATATATATATATATATAAACAGAGCTTATTGCGAAGAAAGTAGTATAGCAGATACCTTACGGGTAATAGTAATAGGCTTCAAAAATTTCTAGCTATGAAGGCGCAAATAACGTGACTCATATACTTGAAGGGAAGTATTCTAATTTCTGGCGTTCAGTTACATCTCTTGGTCAGTCATATGATAACGATCATGTCACAGATAAATATGCCTAATGCAAAGTTAAACGTTTGCCTACAGGTTTGTGGTCATTAGTGCCACTGTTAATTAGACTGATGTTACTTACATCTAGACTGTCGAAGCCGTTCATGGTTTTGAACGCTCTAGCTGTATTCTGTATCATTTTATATCTTATCGTTTTCTTGTCTAAACAAAGCGAGTTAAAGTCGTCTACACCGCTCTGATGGGCTTTGTTACTCAGGGTCGATATGATCTTTGTAACTCAATGCTATGCTCGTTCGTCTGCATGTGTTTTTTTAGAGGGAAGGTGATCAGCACTGAACACAGTCATCATGTGGATCAATCTGTCCAGGTAGGTGGTGGTGGCAGCGGTGGTGCAGCCTCGCCACCCTCATCCTATTAGTGTGTTACACAGCCTCATTAGTATGACACTCACACCTACCACTATGTGATAAGGGTTTAATCCCTTCCTCACGTCCTACGTCGTACTCACACTAACCTGATGAATCAACCCGCTAATGAAAGAACCTCCATGCTGAGGTTTGCTATAGAGGTAATGAGAGGTCGTGTAGGAAGAGAGAAGAGAGTTGAAGAGAGAGAGAACTGCTCCTTGGGAGTAATTCAGAGTTTCTGTTTTAGAAGTGAAGCAGTTGTGATTGACATAGCAGCCTGGATGATTACATTTCATCATTGTTGTGGAGGGAGGTGTTAAGTACCTTTTGTGTGAGGATGAGGTGGTTGGGAAGTGTCAAAGGCTTTCATGATATCCATTGCCACTAGTAGTGTGCGGGAGGATGGGCTGCGGTTGCTTGAAGCCATCTACGTTATGTAGTGTGAGGTCAGTGTATAGCGTGACGGTGGAGTGGTTGGGTCTGAAGCCATATTGTGTGAATGAGAGTGGAATGCTTTGTTTGATACTGTTGTAGATCAGTTCTTCACAGAGTCTAGATACTGAGGATAGAAGTGATATAGGGCACGGTAGGAGGAGGACGGGGAGCTGAGTGGTTTGGAAGGTTTTAGGATTGGCATTATGTTGGCAAGTTTCCAGATGTTAGGGATTTAGTTGTGTAACCAGAAGCGGTTAAAGATATCCGTAAGTACTTGAATAACAGCTGGACTGAACTACGTACTTCGTGTCAAAGTTCGACATGCTGCGAGGGACTGTAGCAGTAGAGTTCTTTAGGGTTTTAATTGCATTGCTCGTATCACTGGGAGTAAGTTTGGGTTGGCAGTTGTTCCTGGATGTATTTTGTATAGGGTTTTTCATGATTTTTCTGCGTAGGAAGTGATTCATTTGTCGATGATTTTTGAACAGTGTATCACAGGTACGCGTCTGGGTTCTTTGGAAGAAGGGATTTCAAAGGAATGGGCCAAGAGTGCTTTATGAGTGGGGGCCGAATTGGCGATGATAAGGGTAGATTATTACCTGTAACGTGTCACTGAGGGTTCGTTGCTGTGGGTTCTTTTGGGTCAGGGTCTTGAGAAAAGAGTTCCAAGTTTCACTTCGACTCTCAGTTCGTGGTTGGTACTTGTGTTCTTGAGAGTGTGGATTTGTTTGTTCTCTAACTTCTGTTGATGGTCAGTGACTTTAGCTTAGCTGGTTTCTTTGTAATATATATATATATATATATATATATATATATATATATATATATATATATATATATATATATATCGAATTTCGCTGTTCCATCCGAATGGGTCTCAATATAAAAAAAAAGTATTCCATAAGTTTTTAATATTTCTGCGCATTGAAAGATTCGTTTTACCCAGACATAACATAACAGTAATGAAGCTGTGGATTCTTAATCATAACATTAAACAGTCAATCGTGAAGGTCACGCCGTCCGTCAGCCGCCAGACACACATATAAAGGCTGAGGTGTGGTAGGGAGGCACAGTCGGAGAGTGAGTCCCAAAGGCAACAGTATTCGCTGCACACTTCAAGGACAAGTAAGTCTACCAAACGACTAGCCTCTGCATGATAACCACATAACTTTAACCAAAAACCATATCACACAAGTAAACATGAAAAACAGCGTAGTATATTAGTGAATCGTGTTAGACAACATAACGGACAAGTGAAACTTGCCAGGAAACACAACACACACGTGAAACATCAGCAAGAAAAATGACATACAAGAGAAACAAATGATCACAATTACAATTTTTAAAATATATGTAATTATTATATCTAAATCTAAGAGGAGGAATTAAATTATTTCTTGTAATTACATTATGCATACAATATCACAAGCATATGTAAGTATAATCCTAATCAGGTGGTGTTTAATACCTTTACTTTCTATGTAAAATTTCGCTTTGAAGTACCTCCGAGACTCAGGACCAAGAGAGTAGTAGAACAAAAAAACTGCATGTTTTGTTAGGTGTCATGTGCATTCAGATTCTATCATATATTTGAAGTGTTTACATTCAGATATTGGATTTAAGGCCTTCCATAAGTAGGATGCAGGAAACTCATCTTGTACGAATTATGTAAATTCGGTTCTCCTTTTACAGTGAAGGTCTTGATGCTCCTGATGATGGTGGCGCTGTCCCTGGTGAACGCGATACACCTTCTTGGTCCAAAATTCCAAAATCAGAGGAATCCCTTACCCTACATGCTTCCCTATGCAACGTATTATCCAAGGAACCCCGTACATCCCCACTACTCTCGTGGCTAGAGGACCGACCACCCATGCACCTGTCATAGGACTTCCTGTAGTGTGCCCACAAGACGACAATTTCACCTTTTATTCCTTTTTTCTTAGGGTTCCTTTTCCCCCACGATCTTTTTTCATATCCCAGTCATTGCTTGTCTTTGGGTCGCTAGGTCATCAAAGTAACGATATACGAAAATCCTCCCACTGATATCACCTTTAACAAACAAATCCCTAGCGCTCGAGTATGATTCGATTGATTTATTCTAATTGTTGCTTTTTACTGATTATATAACTGCATTGGAGAGATGATTTCCAGTAGAATATCTTGGCACAATTAGGATCTTTACTGCTGTTAACATTACCAGTGATATAAAGTGGAGTTAATGTGTAAACAAACTGTAAAAGATTGTAACTAACTCGGACAGACTGTTACAAAATTTGTTCTTCAAGAAATAAATATAATGGTCACAGTGATTTATTTTGATTTATCCCCATATCCTATTTAGGATTATGGTAGAGACTGAATTCACAAGTGGAAACATGGAAATCAACATGTTAAAAGAAAAAAAAAATGCTAGTATTTAGGGGTACCATATCCATGAGAGGAGAAAGGTAATCTTCCTGTATAATTTTTCAAAATCTCATTTGTTCTAAGGATATACAAATAGAAGGTGAATAGACTTAGGTACATAAATGGATAAATGGAAAACAGGGATAACTTTTATGTAAAACCAAGTAAAGGTGCCAGAAGATAAAAGGTTTGTTTCTGTAAAGTCCGCCTTTCACTTTAAGTACCACACGTAAATATTTCACGTAGAATATTTATATTCTTTCTTTTTTTATATGGTATATTACTGCTTTCGCTGCACTTAATTAAGATTTCCTCGTGACAACAATACTGGGTTTACCATCCTTGTACCAGAAAGTAATGGGCCATCCAGAAGAAGACGTTGTCGGAAATAGGTGACAAGAACCATTCCTGGATCTTGCTTTCAGTTTTCGGTGCTACAGATAAAACCCATCCACCTCTGCTGATAATACTGGCGTTCAATACCTTCGCGGCAACTGTGACAAGTCCTGTAAATCTAATTGTGCCTCCTGACTTGAGCTACTTATATAGTTTCTTTGCCTCACTATGATTTTCCAGAGTCATACATGCCGGATGATCCTTTCATATGATCCCCGATGGATGCCACCACTCAGCTGACTATGCTTCTCTATGTTCCCCCATACAGTAAGTTGTTTAAGGCCCTAAACAAAGTGTTGTCATCAACTGGAACTGCTAAGTCTACGTCTACCAGTCTTCTCTCCTGAGGTCGGGCGTCTAACCCTAACCTTGCTCCAGTAACGGTCATCTTCCAGTTCAGAGCTGACATGTGCTGGAATTCTTGACATAACAATTCAGAAAGAATTACGGACTGGTCTCGGATCAGAATTTCCCATCAATGGTAAATATCTCAAACTTTCCTGGTCAGTGTGGATCTTGAACATTCTTTAACACAGAAGACTATGGCAATGTCGAATATCAAACTAAATGCCCTCCAGCTCCTTACCTTTAGCTATGAGAGATTGTGATGTATTTAGAGCTTTTCATGCGTACCCAGCTGTTCTTTCCTTGTCTACCTGAACTTAACATCCAATGCTAGTCTATAATCTGAGGTATGAACCGGGTAATTCTGCTAGTAGTCACGAAGTATCAAGACATCTTCAGCCCTACCTCGTGTGTCATCTTCGACATAAAGGCTAGTAAGAGGACATAACATGTCAAGACATCTCTTAATGGAGTTTCTGTTGTAATATACCTTACCAATGTAAGTCTTCAATTTCCTTTAAAGTAACTGGATACTGTTAGAGCCTGTATCCGGACAACATGTCCTGCATGTACACGAAATTCAGACCCAAAGTAGATAACCTGCCACCGAAATACCTGTGTCTTACTAGGATGTAAGTTCGGATCACGCGGCTCCTCTCTATCAAATACTCTCAAAAGATCACTTAAATGCTCCTTTTCCGTCTTATGGAATGCAATTAAATCATTCCAAAATGCCAGCGCTTTATGGTGACCTGAACTTCCTCAAATCATTCTAATTACTCTCATAAAAATCTTCTGGTGCCCTTGCCAACTTAAAATTTCCTGATATTATATTCATATAAACCAGATTCACTGTCATCCTCCCTTTGCGCCACTTGCAGTTAACTTTTCTGTGCATATATATATAGAGGAGGCCGCAAAGCTTCAGCTTAAGGCTCCATAAACTGCAGCTTCCAAAAGGCAACATAACTAACCAATCTATGTTGCATCGAAGCAGTACAGGTTGGCAATCCTGCATCATGAGACACAGGTTGGCAGCCCTGCAACATGACGCACATGTTGGCAGACCTGCATCATGAGGCGCAGGTTGGTAGCTCTACAGTGATACATAAACAAGTAAGCCTCCGTCATGATGAATCTTAGCTCGACTGGATCGCCTTTGGTCTATAAAGATGTTATCCCGTCCACCATGAAATGAGACACACATTTATGCCTTTACTACTATGATACGACCTAAGGGCACGACTGAACGACCCTTGGACACACTGGCCTGGTCGTCATTCCCAATAATCTGTCAGTGACCCCATCGACACAGCTCTCAAGAGGTCAAGAGAGCTGTGTCGATGGGGGTCTCTGTTACATTATTGATATAATTCTTGTAATGATAATTTACCACTAATGGATTACCATCAGTATTCTGGGAATGTATGATTACCGAGTAAACATATAGTGTTGTGTCTCTTCGTAACATTTTCTTTTCCTTACTCTCTCTGCTTCAGAGGTCCGCATAAACATTTCTTATTAAGTTTTCTTCCTTATGGAATAAGATGGTGTTATTTTGAACACATAAACACTGTCTTCTTTCTACTGATATCTTCAGTTTATGATCTGACGTACATATTGGCAGCCGAACAACAGCCGATTGTAGGTTGTAGACAACAGCTCCCAGAGGAAGTACAACCCTCCTAACGTAGGAGTAATAGTAACGCCCGAAACCTTTTTACATCCTTTGCGTCAAAAATGCTGGTTTTCTTTTGTTTCATTGAGTTTGAATTGCCGGGGGCTCGTCTTAACATTTTATAAGTTCACCGCATAAAAAATCTTATCTAAAATGATCTCTTCACTGTCTCTCCTTTACGTCCTTTCCTTATTACGAATCACTACAGACGAACATTGAATAGTACTACACATGCATGTTTTTTAGATCGCGGTATGTTGAAGTGTGAGGAATCTACACCGTCCCTTCTGTCTCTGCTGCCAATGAGAGGGAGGGCTCACCCAGGCGCACTACCGTCCCTTCCAAAGGCGCTCGCCCCTCTAATAAACCTGACTCCCTCTACTCTACCAACATTCGTAATCTTTTTACAAATGTTCGGTTCATCAACACTCTTAGTTTGTTTACTATCTACGAATCACCTCCTTTGTTATCTTGCTTTTACTCATAGTCCCAAATATCTATTCATGCTTCTGTTTATACCTTTCACATCTCCAGCCGTTACCTACCTGAATCTTGAATCTCCTCACTAACGCCATATGACGTAAGATATGTCTACAAGTTACCACAATCTTTCTCTCTCTCACCTTTGGCTTTAGAATATATTTCGACTCTGAATTCTGCCACGAGACTGGGACATCCTTTCATTCCCCAGCTGAGCTACTTTTCTTTGGAGAAATTACTTTTGTTCAAACCCCTCCATACAGATCATAGAAGGCTGTTGCTCTGTCATTTTAAGTTCTCAATTATCTAGAACAGATCATCACGCACCTAAATAATTCATTACCGTCACGACAATGTGTGTGACACTGGATCTTTCTGTCACCAAATTCCTTTGAAAAATAGCCTTGTGATCGGATCATCTGCCAAAATTTTTGTATACATATCTTTTATCTCCACGTCTCTTCCGACTGCTCCTTCTGAAAGCCAATGTTGGACTTTGATAGTATTGATTAGACTCAACTAAGAAATCCTTTTATCATTGTTTAGAAAGGTTATTGCCTCTCTCTTCTCCGCGTCTGCTGTACATATAACATTTATAGTATTCATGATTTACAGTCCTCTGTGATATGATATATGGCATTATTTATTATATCATTGCCAATTACTGACATCTTCATTACGGAATATCATAACTCTCTACATCTCTTGACTCATGATTTCAACATGGAAGAATATTAGTCTGTATATCCTGTAAGTAAGGATGGCCAATACAATCCATGGGCGTTTTACAAATCTGCACGCAAGCATCTCGGTGTAGACGAAAACAAATTAGTTTCTTTACATACGTAAATAACATTCCGTTCGGCTGCTTCTATACCGAAAAATCCCTAAAAAGAAAAAATAAACGGTTAGAAACCTTAACTAACATCCCAAACCAAGCTCTTGCAAACTTGTCCAACTGTCCATCTTAATTCTTCATGATCATTATTGTTTTATTGCCACCGGCGATATAGCAACAGTCTCTCACACTTTATAAAGATAGGTCAGACAGAAATCAGCAGCTTCTATCAATGTATGCCTTTTGCTACCGCCTTGTTATGACTCGACAGTTGTAAATGGTTTTTGTGGTGCTCTTCTGACGAGCGAGTGGTGGTCAGCCGGGGAAATTAAGTAGGGGGTCAGCCAGGGAAGGCTAGCGAGTGGGCAGCTGAGAACAACACTAAATTCATTTCACCTTTTTTTACTTCTGTGATGTATAGCATACATGTACGACAAACAAGAGAAACAAGTAAAACATTTTAAAAGTGTAAGAGTATTGAGTCCAGGCATGTAAATTATATTGCCTCGTTTTACTAATATAAATCCTCACCTCAGAGACAAAATCGTATAGAACTATCTTTCTATAGACGTTTCATCCCTATTTTTGTTTGTAATACAATATGATGGCTTCACAGTGAGGGCATTCAAATTCATGGGTAAAGAAAAATGTTCCTTACTTTTGAATAATCACTGGCATGTTCTAACCTTTTACTTTGTGTTCATTTCTGATCACCTTCCCTCTAAAAAGACATATGCAGACGAAAGAGCATAGCACTGAGTTACAAAGACCATCCCCATCCTGTGTAACAAAGCCCATCAGAGCGGTGTAGACGACTTTAACTCGCTTTGTTTAGACAAGAAAACGTTAAGATATGAAATAATACAGAATACAGCTAGAGCGTTCAAAACCATGAACGGCTTCGACAGTCTAGATCTAAGTAACATCAGTCTAATTAACAGTGGCATTAATGACCACAAACCTGTAGGCAAACATTTTACTACGGATCAGGCATATTTAAGTTGGTATCGTAGATTTTGGCTGTCTGTTAACCAGCGTTTTAGAATTCTTCATATATATATATATATATATATATATATATATATATATATATATATATATATATATATATATATATATTTTT
>JAYMFT010157834.1:0-43202 GCA_038088735.1 Panulirus argus | reverse complement strand
GATATATATATATATATATATATATATATATATATATATATATATATATATATATATATATTTGAGCATAAGCCAAGTAGAGTATTGTATTGAGCTGGTTTCTTTTAGGGGCTGGTAATGAATGCCTTTTAATAATCTATAATACTATGTCAATGCGGTATCCTTTATCAGACCCTTATTTCCAATTTTCAGAGGTTTTCAGAAGGTTGGTAAGGCAACTGTTACTTGATATACATTCATGTTGATGTGCATAAACAATTGGTCAATTCAAAAGGTATCTGTGAAGTTGTTCCATTTACCTCCTTCGAATTCCATTGTAACCTACGTCAGAATTCGCTAATGCATTGGTAACTTTTTTAGTCCCCTTTCTACAACCTTGGGTGACTGCCCTTGTCCTAGTATGTGACTGATGTCCACATCAGTCTTAATATGATCTCTCTTCCACAGCGAGACCATGATAGTATTGAATATAAGGAAATTGTTAACACCTAGAAGTTAGATGAAGTTTTCATATATTCTCTCGATACCAAGGTTTGTTTCATTTTCTATTTTAGCATCACATTTTCCCAAATCTTCTTATCCCTCTCTACTGCCTACTCATTTTGTTTTGCATTATGGATAAATTTCTCCATATTAAGCTCCACCACTCATTCTTCAAAACTATTCTTGTGGTGGATGCCAAACTGTGCTTTTAATAAACATAGTTTGACTTACTGTAAAGAATCCATTGATGTGAATTATGTTGATATCAGTGTTGTTGTCATTATGTCACCAAGGTAATCAATTACCCAAAATTTTACTGTCCAGGTACATATATTTGTTTTGCTCATACTTGAATGTTCTCCACAAATTCCTATTGTAAATATTAACTGTAGATAATTATATGTCTATGTTTATAAACATTTGTAACACATCCAGACTATTCATCACTTGTTTTATCCTGTTTAGGAATACGTATTATATGTTTCAGACCCACATCAAGGAATGTTTTTCATGAAACAAAAATGTGTGAAGCAGAAATCTATCTTTGATTAAATCTGGCTAATGGAGCCCAAGCAGGAAGGCAGTGAGTATGTGTAATTGTTCTTAGTCAAGTAAGTTTTCAAAAGGTTCAGTAAAGTGTTGATAAATATGCCCATTGTGTGTTTGTATTTGATATCCAATCATGTCTATAAGTGTTCAAATGTGTTAGTTATCATAATGATCCAAATTGTTCCCAACACGTGGACTTAATAGACAAGTCGCAACCACCAAAATTTTAAGCATCCTTGTAACAATGAGCTTCATTGAATCCTAACAGCTGGATAGCCCTTATTATCTATTTTTCCTTTTGTCTCACAAAACCTGTCACATTTTTTTTTTTAATCCATGACCTTAAAAGATTTCCCACTGATTTTTATCACGTTTTGCTTCTATGAATAATGAATGATACTGATTCCATTTTATTTAGATTGCAATATTGTTAATAGTATTCATATCACCACATTTTTGTGATAGCTTCAGCAAGTGTCAGTTTCAATGATTTTATTGGCAGTGATTTTCGTGATAGCTTCAGCAAGTGTCAGTTTCAATGATTTTATCGGCAGTGTTTGCCTTGTTTTTAGGTTGCCAGCCACGTCGAAAATTCCTGGGAAGGTTTGCTATTCCCATCCAGTCAGGTGGTACAGTTAAAGGATACCGCTATTCTCCATTACCATCTTTATTAAGTGGGATCAGAAGACCAGGGAATGAAATGAAGACAGTTGTTAAGGAGCATATTGTTTCTGAGAAGGTATATAAATAAATTTCATGTTTTTCAATTGTTAACATACTCTACTTTTGTGCCTTTGATAGAATAGCTGTTAAATGATTTTATGTTCTTTACAGGTACTCCCTACTTAGTGCCATCCTCTTAACATAGTCATGCTTAGTCTTCAATAAGAAAATTAGGAAATATTTTATACGTAGAGGGGACTTTTTTTTTTTCAGTTTTCAAAATACGTGCTAAAATGCAACAACAAGTAGCAGTATTAGACGAGTTATCTCTTCCACCCAACACAACTTCTTTGCTGTAACCTATGGATTAAGGAATTGTAGCTATGTTTAGGGCTTCTTATTTGCATCACACTTTGTCCGTCCTCATTACGGAACAATGAAAATAGGGCAAGAGTAAGTGAGTTCTGGCATGGCTATAACATCATGAAAGCCATTGACAACATTGCTGAGTTCTGACAGGAAGTTATTCAGTTCTACATGAATACTGTGTGGGGAAAAATATGGCCTGAATGTGTCCTCAGATCCTAAGGATTCCAGGGGACTGCTACCAATTCAGTATTGACATTAGAGGTATGACCAAACAAGCTGGATTTGATTTATGCAGTAGAGATGGATGTGGTGGAGTTGTTTAAGTCCTATGAAGGGGACTTATCTATTGAAAATCTCATGTAGCTAGAACAACAGTGAGATGAGAAACACCACCCACAAAAACATTAACATCAGAAAGATATTTTTTCTTTGTTAGCTGAGACGGCACAGGTAACTGAAGCCCTAATTGAGGCCATTTCATTAACGCTGTATATGTAAATGGTGAGCATGCATGAAAGATATATATATCAGCAAGGTAGTGACAGGAAACAGATGAAAAGGCCACATTCGCTCACACTCAGTGTCTAGCTGTCATGTGTAATGCATCCAAACCATAGCTCCCTATCCACATCCAGGCCTCACAAACCTTTTCATGGTTTACCCCAGACATTTCACATGCCCTGGTTCAGTCCATTGGCAGCACGTCGACCCCAGTATACCACATTGTTCCATTTCAATCTATTCCGTGCACGCATTTCACCCTCCTGCAAGGTCAGGCCCCAACTGCTCAGAATCCCTTTCACTCCATCCTTCCACCTCCAATTTGGTCTCCTTCTTCTCCTTGTTTCCCTCCACCTCTGAAACATATATCCTCTTAGTCAACCTTTTCTCACTCATTTGTTCCATTTGTCCAAACCATTTCAACACACCTGCTTTTGCTCTCTCCACACTCTTTTTATTACCACATATCTCTCTTACCCTTACATTACTTATTTGAACAAACAATCTCACACCACATATTGTCCTTAAACATTTCATTTCCAACGCATCCACCCTCCTCCACACAACTCTATCTATAGCCCATGCTTTGCAACCATATAATATTGTTGGAACTACTCTTCCTTGAAAGATACCCATTTTTGCTCTCCTAGATAATGTTCCCTCTTTCCACACATTCTTCATCGCTCCTAGATCCTTCGCCCCCTTCCCCACCCTATGACTCACTTCTGCTTCCATGGTTCCATTTCCTGCCAAGTCCACTCCCAGATATCTAAAACACCCCACTTCCTCCAATTTTTCCCTATTCAAACTCACTCCCCAACTAACTCGTTCCTCTTTTCTTTACAGAATGATTCTATGTTCGGAGATTCCTTCTGTGATCTTGATATCTTGGATGGCATGTGTGAAATTGAGGCACAATACACTGATGCAGACAGCTTAGTGTCATCAGAGGAGCAAGTATCTTCTCTACAGAAAACATTCCAAAACCACCATAATGCATTATCCTCCCATGGGACTAGGTTTGCAGGTCTCAGACGATCACCAAGGTTTAACAACTCACATTCAGATGTTGTGAGAGAAAAGAATTGTAATCCAGCATCTAAAAAGAATGCTGAAAATGATGATAAGGAAAGGCAGAAGGATGATATTGTGTCTACATCATTTGGCACTGATACACTTGAAGCTATTGATGCCATGGATCTTGATAGCAGTGTTTTTCCAGATGAAATTACTTCCCCCGAAGAACAAAAACAGAGGGACTCAGGGCAAGGATTTTCATTCTCATATAAGCCCATGAAGAATCATGCTAATGAACTTGGGCAAGTTTGTAGATATTCTACTAATGAGTCTGTTAGGAGATCTCAAAGGAACAGAGTTAAAATCAGTGAAAGTTGTAGATCAGAGCTTAATTGTTTGCCAAGTACAAAAAAATGTTTAAAGAAGAAGACTGTTGAAAAGAATGTTTGTGATGAGAGGTCTGTAGATTTACTTTATAAAGACAATAAAGGAAATAATAGTATCACACTTAAGGATAGCTTAGTATCTAATGTTAATACTGATTTTGTAAATGACCTTAATAATGGTCAGGTTTTGAAAGAAATCAATATGAATTCATTAATAGAGATATCTTCAGTTGTGGATTTAAACCAGAGACAAAAAAGTAAGTTAAATGTAAAGAAAAATAAAACTGAATCTGACAAGAAGTTAGAACATTCATCAAACTCTCACCAAGTGAAAATTTGTGATATGAAAAATGAGAATATTACAGAAATCTTTACTGATGCACAAGAATCACCTGTAATTTCTAGTAAATTAATGAAAAATCAAGACCATCAAATCAGTATGACTGTTTTCAATGAAGAGCATGATTCTAAATCTCTACCATTAGGAGTGATGAATAAGAGAGATACAGATATAGGTACATTTCCTGTGGATTGTTATTCAGTAGATTATTCCCCGGTGAGCGAAAGACAAGTAAAACAAGAATTAAAGAACATTCAAAAGATTCATTCCCAAGAGACAAATGAGATTCTGTCTAATCTTTCTAAAAGAGTACAATCATGTTCAAAGATATCTAAAACCAAGAAAAAAGATATGCCTGATGTTCAAACTCCAAGTACAGAGAAATATGAAAACCTAAAGAATTACAAGTCCCTTGTTATTCCCAATGCATCTATTGAAGTAGCACCAGTTGAATTTTGTCATCCAGATACATCATGCATATCTGCTGATGCTGATGCCCTTTTGAAAGCTCAGTTTCTCATTAATGATAATGAATGTGATAAAACACAAGGACACATTAACTCTGTTGGGTCTTTAGAGGTGAAAGCAGCTGCAAATTCTCCTGAAACAGAGGAGAACAAAGCACCTTCAAATGACCAGATTGTGTATGATAGGGCTCAAATGCCTGTTGAAATTGATTTGCATGATAATCATGCTTACAATGAGAATACAATTAAAGATGCTAAATCATCTCATATTTCTGCACCAAATGAATTTGGAACACTTGCACAAGATAAGGAGTCTGATTCTTTCAAGATCCAGAAGACTGAAGGAAGCTTAAGATCTCCCTTTAGTATGAATAATGAGACTCATAGTTTTTTGTCAACTCAGGAGAAGATGGAGTTGTCATCATGGGGCCTGCCTGATGTTGTGTTACAGGTATGTTGATTATTTATTGTTTCAAAATCAATCTCTTACTTTTATCTCATTTACTTTCATTGGATGAATTGCGAGCACAGCCTGTTATTTCACTAATGTCGTCAGCAGAATTCCATGGTGCTAGAATCAACAGACTTCCACTTTAATATCACAACTTACTTTTTCTCTTTTCACATTTATTTGAATGTCTTGCAAAAGTAACACTTTTCAGACCTCAAATCACACACAAAAATACCTCCGCTGCACTTGATCAGAAATCATCCCTAGGGCATCCTTATCTGAAATATCTTAAGTCTGAAAAATTTAACTTATTGCAACTGTCAATCTGATTAGTGGTTCACCTCTTCTTAAACCCTCAGCATTACCACCATTGATTTTCACCAACTCAACATATGCCGTATATCTTGCATAGCCATAATCATGAAGGTTTTGGTCCAATTTTTAATTAGTCCTTCACATATCCTACTCGTATATTCATTCTTTAGTTATTTAATATCTTTGATGTTTCTATGAAAAAATTGAATTCCTATCCATACACTTTGGCACACTACACATACTGTATATTCTTTCCAGTCACCAGAGCTATCATTGTATTTTCAGTTCCTTTCCCTTGCATAACTGTTCTCAGTTTGAGCTTTCCCACCATCAGTTCATACCACTTACCACTCTCAGGATCCTAAATTGATTAACATCTAATTTTCCTTCATTCATATTGATGTGGCACTGCACATGCAAATCTTTGACAGAAACAGTAACCTTGCTCTTAACTGCATTTACTTTCAGCATCTTTCTCACACAATTGGCATCCAATGAACCTTACCACGTATCCATATCCTCTTGTGATTTAGCTAATAGAACTGCATCATCTCTCCACAATTGTTTTTAGTAAAATTTGTGAGTGTCCCACCCTGGTTCAGCTTTATGCCGCATTCCCCCCCACACCTTTCTAATCTTATGTAATGTCCCATGCAGGTAAAATTTAAACAGTCAGGTGATATTATAGTGCTTTGACACATTTCTACACTTTTTCTTGCCACTCACTCATAATACCATGTACCCTTTATCAAGCATTACACCATATATAAAAGCTCTTAACAGCATTAAGAGGTCTTTTGTTTCACTACAAAATATGGTATTTTTTATTGTCATTGTACTAAGATTTTTCTTTATTTTCAGTGTTACTTAAAGAATGGAATCAAGACAATGTTCCAGTGGCAAGCAGAATGTTTAAGTTTACCAAAGGTGCTTAATGGAAGAAATCTCATTTACTCTGCACCAACGTCGGCTGGTAAGAAAAGGCTTTATCCACTCAATGAACATGGATGAAGTTCTTGTCAGGGTTAACTTTCCTCATAATGATTTAAGCCATCTTCATTATTTTATACTTTGTTTCTTTCTGTAATATATCATTGGAGATAAGGGAGAAAGAAAACTACCCAAGTATTTCCTGCATGTTGTGGAAGGTGACCAAGAGTGCATACATATGATTACCCAGGACTAGATTTTCCCATGGAGACAAGGCTTGTGCTCGTCGCTCACCGCACTGCTATCTTATTGTACTATTCTGTTTCCCACGACTGCTATCCTAATATTCATTTCATATCATGCCTGCTGGATAATGCCTTCTTTTGGTGGCTATTCCTCCAGTGTAGTTGTCTGTTGGAGGCTCATTTGTTATTGTCTTCAGCCATGAGTCTTAGCTTTCTTTTGAATATTTCTGTAGTCATTCCACGTGTGTTACTTAGTTTTTCATGTATGGCATTAGATAATCATTACAGTTTCCTCACTGGGCATTCAAGTATTTTTGTATAGTGCTTTTTTAATGTATTTCCAGGTATTACATCTGATTTGATGATTCTATATATTTTTTTTCATACTTGATCACTGTTTCCTGTGTTAGCTAGATAGTGCCAGGAAAAGTGCCAGAAAACAGATTATGAAAAGACACATCCACTCAAATCCACATATATATACATATATGCACATACACGTAGGTATACATATATATACATACATACATAAACATATACATACACTTACATATATAAACATATACATATTGATACTTGCTCACCTTCATCCATTCCCGACACCACCCTGCCTCACAAAAAGGAAATGAAAAGACAGCATATACATTCTATTCTTTTCCCCTACACCCAGGCTTATCTATGTTGCTAAATTGCTTTCAGGTTTAGGGTGTTGCTTTTTATACCTTCTGTTGTTGCCAGGCATATATTATCATTCATTTCCCTTTTTTATGAATGTTTCCAGGTGAAGGTTGGTCAGCAGCAGAGGTGTGTGATGTCACCATGGTTACTCAGTTTGTGTATGGATGGGGTGGTGAGGGAGGTAAATGTGGGTCTTGAAGAGAGGGGCAAGTATGCAGTCTGTAAGGGAAGTGAGTAAGTTGTTTTTTGTTGATGATGCAGCACTGGTGGCAGATATGAGTGAGAAACTACAGAAAATGGTGACTGAGTTTGGAAGAGTGTGAAGAGAAGGAGTTAAAAGTATATGTGAATAAAAGCAACGTACTCATTGATGCTCCTTAGCGGTGGAAGGATTATTGTATTCTTTGGTGTAATAAATCCATAATGAGAACTGAAACTGCATTTGTCCTTAACTCATGGTTAGTAAAATAAGATGGTTTAGGATTGTGACTTTCACTTATTTTTCATTCACATTTGATTTGCATTGGTGTTGCTGCTATTCTGCATACAAACATCTTTATTTGTAAGTTACATGCTATGCATCCCCTCTGTCAGTTAGTTCATTAAGTTATGTTTAAGTCAAAATCAGCACATCATATTTGTCACCTTGAAAAAAGGTCATACATAGATACCATGTATTGGTTCTTACTTTAACAAAAATACTATCGAAGAGTGTTATTGGAACACAATCAGAATGATTTATTGGTTTTTGCAGTAATGCTCCGTAACTATAACAAAACAAAAACTTGAATTTTTACAGATTTTCTGCATTTTCCATAATTCAGGCAAAACTCTTGTGGCTGAACTGCTTCTCCTCAAAAGGGTGATGGAAAGTCGACGCAAAGGAGTGTTTATTCTCCCTTTTGTATCAGTTGCACGAGAAAAGATGTACTACCTTCAAGTGAGTGCTTTTCAAAGCTTACTGATGCTTATTACTTGCTTAAGTCTCATGTGATGTAGTTTTCTTTTGTAGGCACATATTTTAGTGTACATCTTATGTTTGGATACATTAGTTACTGTCTTGTTCCTTTATCTGAATTTTTCAACTGTTCATCACTAATTTTTCAAAAGCATATTTAATGTAAGATGTAGCAATTGTTTCAGGTAAATTTGTTTTTAGTTTTCACTAATATATGTTTTTGCATTTCAGTAAAGATATTTTCATGGTTCTTAGCCTTTATTTTGAAATGTTATCCCAAGCAGTTGTTATTGTGGACACCTGTGAGAGTGACTAAACTTTGGTCTGTGGATGAGACTTTTATGGAGTTGTCACTGAAGTTTGTATAGTTTTCAGACTTGAGCTAGATAGCAACATAGATTGTCTTACTATGATATGATGGAGCAACTGATTTTTAAGCATTTCACAGTGAAAAATTACCTTGCCAATTTTCTGTATCATTTTTTGATAGTTTCAGGTTTCAGGTAATGAATGCAGTGTTATTTTTTCCTTGTATACTGTAAATATGCCATATTTTAGCACAAGGTACATATCAGACAAGGGTGCTAGAGGAATGATTGGGGATTGCTTGAATTGGAAGCATTTTGTATATGTAAGTGGTGTGATTGGAGACATTGGTCTTACTTGATAAATCAACTTTTTATGCAGAGTTAAAAGGTATATATGGCAACTTGAACAAGCTCGGCATGGGTTGAGAATGTGTGAGAGTGATATTTGAAGGCTCTATGTACCTTATTCACTTCATAGAATTTGGAGTGGAGTGATTGTGATAAATGTTTACAAAAAATTCATTATTAAGGAAGATCTTATTGGAAAAGTAACAGTGGAAAGTATTTATTTTGATACCCATTAAATAATTGTTTCCCTAACAGAAAATGTTTAGTGTTGCTGGCTTACGTGTTGAAGGTTTTATGGGATCCCAGGGGCCACGAGGAGGGATGAAAAATACAGATATTGCTGTTTGTACCATTGAAAAGGCCAACAACATAGTAAACAGGTATGGCTGAGAAATTTAAATAGGATAAGTAATTTACCAGAATGGAAGATATGAGCACTTTCTTCTGTAAAAGAAAAATATCTGGTGTCTGATGTGTGTGGAGTTTGTCAGTGATTTTAAATATTTCATTTGTGCTGCTTGGATGTGTACACAGGATTTCATGTCATCACTAGAAGTGTACATGGGCTATCATGTTATCACTAGAAGTGTACACAAGACATTATGTCATCATTAGTAGTATACATAGAATATGATGTCATCACTAGAAGTGTACACAGGATATCATGTCATCACTCCTCTGTCTGTCCGTCTGTCTGTGGACACATTGTTGTGAGCAATTACTTGATGAACAGCGCTTGATAGAAACTTCATACGTACACATTATTTACTCCGTATGGAGATGACCAACTGGTTTGATTTTATGGAATATGGTTGGATAAATTTGGATATAACTTGGGAAAATTGAATATTTTGCAAGTGCTGTGACTTAGGGGTGCTTAGGATACTCAAATTCATAACATGTATGGATTAGGCAAAAACAAATATCATGGCATACAGATTTTGGAAAATAGATTTTTTTTTTTCCCCATAACGTTAAGCAACACAAGTGCCTCTTGGTCTGAATGTGACAATAATCTGAAGGTGTATGTACATACTTGAACTTCTACTTCAGGTATTGTTGTTGACAAACGATTATAGCCTAATTGGTTTAGAACTTGTAGTCCAGATATTCTTTTTGACTGACAATTATACCCTAGTTAGGTGGTAATATTGTTCTCCAGGCTCTTTCTGCTTAGCAAGCAATTATTTGCTTGTGTTCAGGTTCCAGTTCACATCTACAGGTATTTGGAAGGCTTACTATTAAGCAGTAAAAGAGGGTAGGGGCTATGTTGATTCTGCTTTAGAGAATAAAGGCAGAGAATACTTTAAATCTTCTCTGACTCACTAATACACATTTGGCATACTGCTTTTTTTCTCCATAAGTGCAGTGGAGGTATATTATTTTACTGCAGGTCTTCTTCTTTCAGTAATTCCATGTTTACAGCAGAACCATGTAGCACGCTGCTAGTGACCTATACTCATTTGAAGAAGGCTCCTCAGACATCTTTTGTTTCCTTCCAGTGAGATAATTTTCAGTCCGTTGAAGGAGTCACCACTTTTGTTCTTATCTGTTGATTCAGCTTCATATCAGCTTCCCATGTGGTTTAGTGCAAATGATTTCTGGTAGCCCAGTTACAAACAATCCATCCAGTTTTCTCTTCTGTTGACAACAGAGCTCACTCTCTTGTATAGATTTAAGAAGTTTATTACATATGACCTCTTTTTCATAAGACCGTGCTGTCACTCACATAGATTATTTTTCCTCAGTAGAAAGTCATCCTTTTGCTTTTTGATTATCTTTTCCAGAACCTTGCAGACCCACTTGTCAGGGAGACTAGTCTGTAGTTCCATTCCTTGTCCATGTCTCCTTTCTTATGGCTAGGTATGACATTTACCTTTTTCCACTCCCTTGGCACTTAACATCTCTCCAGCAACATCTTCAACAATATTTCAAGATTTTTGTTTCATATAATTGCACATATTTTGAGCACATATAGTGAAATTTCACCAGGACCATGGGTTTTGTTTGGGTCGAGACCTTTTGGTATTGTGTGAAAATCTCACTCCTTTCTAAAATCTCCCACTCATTGCATCTCACTGCTGTTGGGGCTATAGTGTCAGCCACTTACCTTGTTGATGCTCAGAAAAGAATGTCTTAGAACTAAAGATTTTTTCACACACTTTGATAGAATTAATAAATGCAAGTAGTTTACAATTTTAGAATCATGTTAGCAATATGCCCTATGAATTGTACTCAGAAGGAGTTGGTCCCCTTAGAATCTTTTTGAAATTCATTGTTCTCTGCTACAAGAATGGAAATGATTGGATATGATTAAATGATGGATAGGTAGTAGATTATAGATTTAAATGCATATGCAACTTTTAAGAATATAAGGAGAACCATCTATGACAGTATTAAAACATTTTTAAAGACTGTAGAGCATGAAGGAATTTGATCTTTTGCAGGTTATTGGAGGATAAGAATATGAATGAGCTTGGTATAATTGTGGTTGATGAGCTGCACATGGTTGGTGACCCTCATCGTGGGTACCTCTTGGAACTGCTCCTCACTAAGGTCATGTTTGTATCTAATCACTGCAAGAACAAAAAGGTAATATCTTGGTACATTGTATTTTCTGAAAAAAAACAGGATGGTTCAAGAGTTTCTTTTTTTCTTTATGTTGAAGTCTTTGATCATGGACGGAAGTCCTCTTCGAAGCAGGTTGTAAATGAAACATTATTATTGCTAAGATGATGGAGAAGTAAAGATAGAATAGGTAGAATAATCAAAGATTTTTTAGAGGGACTGAGACTTGGCAGATGGATTTCAATAAATGCAAAAATATGTCATAAGTACAAAATCCCTGTTAAACCTTTACAACCAGAAAGTCTGCCTTCTTAAAAGGGGCATTTTATAGCTTTTAAGGAAAATATATGTATATGAGAAGATAAAGAGTTTCAGTACTTTTAATGGTGCTGGGAAAGAAACAGATATCACTACAACCCACCTTTGAGATGCCTGAAGACAGATCACAATCATATGATGCAGTAGCTTGCTGAGAATTATGATGCAAAATATTCCAGTAACTCTCTATTTCCTAGATATTTCTTGAAATTTATTTATACTTGTTTCCATCATGCTCATGAATTCCTTTATCTTTCATAGAAAACTTTTATGTACCCCTACACCAGTTTTTGTTATGTAAGATTTTCAGACTAAGCTTTTAGGGAGTTAGCCTCAAAAATGTGCCTGCATTAGATTATTAAATGATGTATTGGAAGCTTGCACTTATTGATACTTATAAAGATTAATTCTTACAAAAGATGCCTCTTACTTTGGATGTAAATGGTCAGTTTTCAAATCATTATCAGTTTGTATTGCAGGTACTTATAACTTCTAGAAATATAAAGAGAAGTAATAGACATCATTAGTACAGGAATTTTAGATAGGTTTAAGTGAAATAGAGTTGCTAAGTCAGTAAAGCAATTTTTTTTTATTTCATGAGTGGAAAGGTTATAGGAGGAAGGAAGGATGAAAAAAAGGAAGAAAATTCCACCACTTCATTTTTCAAAATAACGGTCAGTCCTTGTGAGGATAGTCTGCTTCCTGAAACTTTGGGAATCAGCAGCCATTTGCACATGCTGCATGTCCAAGCCTTACTGGCATGGACATATGTATACAGCTCATGAGAACAGTGGCCGAAATGATGCCTGTAGAATGGGATAGAGTAGCAACAGCATAGCAGATAAAAAGGAATGGTTGAAAAAAGATGATAGCTGGCTTAGAAGGCAAGCAATATTCCATATTGAAGTGAATAAAACCTCTCTAGAAATGGAATAGCTGCTCAAGAGAGAAATAGTTATGGCACCTGTACAATGTAGATTTTGTGATGTTCATTATATGGTATTACAGGGTTGAATTGTACTGTTTTGAAGTTTATGTGGAAAATAAATGAGGTTTAGAAAGAGTTAGTAGAAGAAATAAGGTTTTTGCACTCTGCTGATGGCTGAGTTTTGAGATTCTTTGAAGGAGATAATGTGTTTTGTCATGGCATGCTGTGAGGTTGATTTATGGCTCATAATGATGGATCCAAGTTTTGTCTTCAGTGATGGTGCAAGTCATGAACTGATGTGCTTTGTTAACACACTAGTCCAAGTTCCGTTCCAAATTCTGGGTACAGATATTAAAATGGTTGCTCTAATGCTGTTCCATCAGTTGCATTGGAACCCATCTTGCCCAAACGTTGTGGAATTCAAGCCTGTAATGGAGAATTACATATTAAGATCCATGACTTACTTCAAGGAGTCTTATAACTACATTCCTGTCATTGGAAACCATCACACAAGCTTGGTCAGTGTTCCTGAATGTTCTGCATTGGTGACAATTGTACAACCATATTTTAACCTTTTGATCTATTTGTACATGCTCCAATGTGGTAAGACATGATGACCATATTTTGCAAATAATCTTTTGTGAATTTGTATGAATTTCAGGTCCTTTCTTGCTCTCATATCACAAATAATAAATGACATTGCAATGCTTTTCTTTGATGCAAGTTGACAGTTTGCAGCATGACTACAATTGAGTGATTGAGTGTATAACTCATTCCCATACGGCAGTGACTGTTATCTCAATGTTTGCTGTGCCACCAAATTCAGCAATGTAGCTAATCCTGAACATGAATGATAGGCATGTTACAGATACTTTTTGACTTGCTTTTGTGTATAGAGCATTGATGGATCTGAGAGATGCGGTAAATGTATGAATAAATGAAAAGCATTGGAATGCATTGAGGAGTTTTTATTAGGAAAGTAAGATTTCTCTGTTAAAGGAAAGTGAGTAGTTCAAATTGAAGGTGAGTGTGTGACAAGGATATGTGATATCACTATAGTTGTTATATCTGTTTATGGATAGACTAGTGAGGGAGGCAGAATTAGTTTCAGTTTGCAGATGAAGTGGCTCAAATGACAGATTCCAGAGATAAGCTCCAAAGGCTTGTGAGAGAATTTGGAAGTGTGTTTGAAAGGAGAATCTTGAGAGTGAATGCAAACAAAACAAAATAGGTGCAGCAGGGGATGAGTCAGAATAGTTTGAGAGTAAATTTTAGTGGAGAGGACCAGAAGTAAGTGGAGTACTTTAAGTACCTAGGAGTGGATCTGATAGCAGATGGAACCATTGAGGCTGAAGTGAGTCATAGGGTGGGAGAGGTGGCTGAGATCCTGGTTGCAGTAAGGAATATGTGGAAGGAGAATTAAGTGTCTGTCATGGCCAAGGTGGGTATGTTTGAAAGCAGTGTAGTATGATATGAGTCTTGGGCATGGAATGAAAAATAACTGAAACAGGTGATATAATGGAAACTAAATGCCTGGGGACGAAAGCAAAGTGAGATGGGTTGATCATGTAAGGAATTACAATGTAAGAGAGAGGTGAGGTTGTAAGTGCAGGCTGATTGAGAGAGCTGACAGGGGTGTGCTGAAATAGTTCAGACATACAGAAAGGATGAGCAAAGAAAGACAGATGAAGAGGATTACTTATCAAAAGTGGAGAGAGGATGGGGGAGGAGTAAGCCAAGAATGAGATGGAAGGATTGAGAAGGGGTTTAGGGTATCAGGACCTGAACGTTTTGAAGTGAGAGGCATGCATAGGATAGAATGAATTGGATCTGTGTGGTACGGGGGGCAACATTCTATTAGAGGGCTGATCTGGGGCATATTGAAACCACGGAATAGTGTGTAGGGCTTGGTTTTGAAAGGTGTGCTCTGATTTTATTACAATATACATCACATCTAGAGAGTGGATGTGTGCAAATGAGGCTGTTAGTGTGTTGGCATCTCAGTCTGTCTTGGTAGGGTGTGAGAAGCAGCATGAAAATAAAATTTATGCCCTGAAATATACCAGCATATATCACATATTAAATATCAAACAGAGCATACTTAGATGTCCTTGGTATTTAGATTTAGTTTTGTTATGGCCACCCTCTTGAGGGAGTTCCGGAAGGGACTGGGAGCCCAGTCAGAGATATGAGTAGATAGATGGAAATACATCATGTCATTGTTAAATATTTTACTGTGAAACATGATTTGAAATACAGCTTGTTGTACCTAACTATAGTGATCATACATGAAATATTTTATGGAAAAATGCAGGAAATGAGGTAAAGTTAGGAAGTGATAAATAATATTGAAGGAATGTGCTTCATTCAGTATATAAAAAAGTAAGATGTTAATAAGATGTTAGTAATGAATATCAAAATGATGGAAGCATGTGTATTTCCAGGATGAAAATAACATACAGATCATTGGAATGTCTGCTACTTTACCAAATTTGGAACTACTAGCATGTTGGCTAGATGCTCAGTTGTACAGCACGAATTTCAGACCTATACCACTTGTAGAAAGGATAAAGATTGGCAGGTCTGTGTATGATTCCACCATGAAAAAAGTAAGGGATTTAGATCCTCAGTTGACCGTTAAGGTGAGTGCCATTTGAATGTTCTCAGAAATGTATATGTATAGTGAATAATTGATTTAATTATAAACCTCAGGATCCCTTTTATGGGGCTCCTACAGCTTCAATACTCCACTTTATTTCCCTGTGTCACAGGTGGTCTTCCTCTCACACCAACCTCTTTAATTGTACTGTCATACACTCTCCATGTAAACCCCTTCGTCTTGCATTTTTTCCACTTGGTCAAACCACTTCAAAGTATTGTGTTTCACCCATTACCATCATGCACTAATAAAAAGGAGGCTGGACAGTCTTGTTGAGGCACTTCTCTTTCTCCAAAGGAGTTCATTTTCCTGATTCTGACTGTAACACTGCCTTGGAGCTGCATGGGCCCTATAAAAGGATTATACAATGTACTCTAATGGTGATATGATAATGTACATAAATTTTTTTGTTCCACAGTAATGTGTTTTAGAACTATTTTTTTGTGATTCTCATCCTTATTTGTGATTGATATTTTACCAGATGTGTTTTTATGTATGTAGAGTTGACATCAGAATTTATTACATTTTGATGACTGTAGTATTTTAGAATAGGAAATAAAAATTCTGCTCATGGTAGGGTGACAGTGACCATCTAATTCAACTCTGTCTTGAGACTGTATTAGAGGGCCTATCTGTTCTGGTCTTCTGTCCTACCAAAGCCTGGTGTGAAAAGTTAGCAGAATCAGTTGCAAAGGAATTCTTCAGTATTGGTAAGTGGAAATGCTGTATACTTCATAGTTTGGTCTTCCCACTCTTGGAATTTTCTCATAAGAGAAATGATATATGTAGTGGAGCATGAATTTTATGTCTGTGATAGAAGTGATATAAGTAATGGAACATGAATTGTCTCTCCATGTGGGAAGGGATGTATGTGGAGCATAATTTTTTTGTCCAGAGGTTTATTACACAGAACCTTTCTCTAAATTTGTGATCCCTTTCAGTTAGGCAATTTTTATTTTGTAGAAAGTTATCCAGTTGTTTTCTGATTATAGTTTCCAGTACCTTACAGTCATCAGGGAGACTAGTTTGTAGTTCAGTGCCTCTTCCAGGTCTCCTTTTTTATAGATAAGTTTGATGTTTACCATATTCCACTCCCTTCGCACTTTGCCTTTATCTGGCAACATCTTGAACAATATTTCAAGAGGTTTGTCTTGTGTATTTGTACACATCTTCAGTAAGGTTCATACACACTGCTAAGTAACATCTCATCTGTATACGGTATGTAACATTCCAATTCTGAAGATATTTTTTTTCTGATTCTTTATTAACACCTACATTGGTTTGCATTTTTTGATAACTTACAAAATTTTTCATGATATTAAATTTTGTTAGCATGCCCCACTGACATGCTCTTTTCTAAAAGATGCCTCTACAGGTCTTGTCTCCATACTGCTGTTGTTTCCTTGGTCTTGTACATGAAGTTTCTGAGACTACTTTCTGTTCCAATTGCAGTTAGAAATTTGTTGACATATTTTACTCTATGGTGACCCTTTCCTCCTTAGATAAAATGTGTTCCCCTTCCAGTCCAAATATCATCACTGATTTCTGTGATTCTTCTTCCTTTGTCTATCCTTCAACAGTAACAGTACTTGGTTGTGCCAGGTTGTTGGATCTTTCTGTGAGCACTGTGTTATCCACCTCTGATCTTATGGATCATTTTAATACCTTGCCCTGTTATTGCCTGCATGCATTGCCATTGCTCTCCAACTTGTATCTAGCATTCATTTTTTACTCTCAACCCCCAAATAAACTCCTTCTTGAATTCATTCAACATTTATCAGTCCTTTTACATAACCAAATAAACTCCTTGAGTTGATTTCATCACCAATGATTATAGTGACTAGTAAAAATTTTTAACACAAATTAATCACTTAACATGCACTGTAATTTAGGCCAAATATCTTCTTAGTACTTTGTTTAATTCTTTTTTTATTTTCATTTTTTTCTGATTCATTTAACTTAGAGACAGTTAAAGATATCTTGATGATGTTTATAATCTTATTAGCCTCTTTAACCACACTAAGATTAGATTAGCAAATACAGCACAGTTTTTTCTGTATGATTGGTGCTTTGTTTCATTGTCTATCATTTGATTGGATGATTTTGTTTTCATAACGCTTTTCTGAATTTTTGAAAATATGCCTCGTTCACAAGCACTAACTCTAACAGCCTAATTCCCAACCTGCATTTCCTATAACTCGCCATTTGCTTTTTTATCTACAGGAAAGGCAGATAGCAAGTATCCCTCCAAGCTTAGTAGCAGGCTACGAGATTCCCTAAATTCTGAGGGCATTGTGAGGGTCATGGAAGCTCTGCGTAAATGCCCTGTTGGATTAGATAAGGTCTTAGCTCGGTCTGTATCATTTGGAGCAGCTTTCCATCATGCGGGTAAGTTTGATATATACATGTTATTTAAAGAATAAATCTTTATCTCTGGGGATAGGGGAGAAAGAATAATGCCCACGTATTCCCTGCATGTCATAGAAGGCGACTAAAAGGGATGGGAGCAGGGGGCTGGAAATCCTCCCCTCCAGTTTTACTTTTCCAAAAGAAGGACAGAGAAGGTAGACAAGTGAGGATTTTTCCCTCAAAGGCTCAGTCATCTGTTCCTTATGCTACCTTGCTATTGCAGAAAAACAATGAATATGTATTAAGAAAATACATCAGTAGATGTAATTTTCTGAATGCTGGTTTAGTTATTATTGGAGCTGTTTTGGGGCCCTCTGCAGGATAATGCAAGACCATACAGATGGAACTAGCATAATAGGAAGTGAAAGAAAAGAAATGGGTAAACAATTATATACACAATGCCATGATTTTGTTTCAAATCCTGAAAAAGTTTTTGAGTTATTAGTTTGTCATGTCTGCTTTAGACTGAATGAGGTATCTGTCTCACCATGCTTTGTTGTAGTACTTTGGTGACCACTGGCTCCATTTTCAGCGTAACTTACAAGAACCTGGAGAATTTCACAGTTTCTGTCTTCCCTAAAGGCAGAAGCAATCTCAGTTTATTGTTTCTTAAGAGTGTTTTCATAGTTAATCATTCTATTAAGTGCTCAGCATTCATGAATTTCCACATGAAAACAAGTTTAAGAAATGCACTCCATTTGTCTACTATGGGCAGAGTCCCCTAAGCATCACAGACAGCACTCTCTTAGTAGAGGGTTAAAAACATGTTTTACCCCAGGATTCACCACTCTTCAACCATAAGAAAACATATGAGGCTGGAAGATGGTCATTCATAGGACTCATTGACTGTATGCCATGATACATCATGATGCAAGGTGACAATGAGTGACCATCCACCTCCATTCATTCAGTAACTGACTGCTGCTCTTTATTTCTCAGGCCTAATAATGTTATAAAGCAAGATATGGTTTTTCAAACAGGAAAGAGCAAAATGTAGGGAAGTGAAAATATATAGATAGTTATATAGCTTTGCCTGTAATTACCTTCAGTGAGATTTTGCAGTTAATCAGAGCAAATGCTTAGTGCTCACTGTGTGTCTTGCATGATTAACAATGTTTTTCTGTGCCTCCATGCTCAAATTGCTGTTAATACTGAATTCATATGGAACTTTATTAACCTTTTATATAGGTTTCTGTTAAATCTTTTGTGCTTAATCATGCAGGTTCCTTATTTCTTTTGGTAGTGCCTTTTTAATGGGATGAACCAGGGAATAAGTGGTCAGGGGAACCATGGAATGGTCTTTGGGGCTTGACTGTGGGTGAGGCACTCTGTTTTCAGTGTACTATATTGTACAATACAGATAGAGAATAAATGTAAGCAAATGAAGCCATTTTGTATGTTCCTGATGCTACCTTTCCAAAGCAGGAAGTGGTGAAAAAGTTTGAAAAAAATTATTTTGATATTTTATCCAAAATTGGTAGGCATTTTCTGGAAATTTCTACACATATTGTGACAAAATTAAAGAAAAGGAAAAAATTTTCTTTAACAGAAAATATACAGAAAGTTATCTTACTGCCTTAGCATTGTGTTACCCTTGTCCATTGTTTGTTTAGAGGGTTCGATTACACTTACAAAGCTGATTCTGGATTTTTCCAGGATTAACTTTTGATGAACGTGACATAATTGAGGGAGGTTTTCGTAATGGATCAATACGAGTTCTTATTGCCACTTCAACTCTATCATCTGGTGTCAACTTACCTGCACGTCGGGTTATTATCAGGTCTCCTGTCTTTGGAGGGTCCATTCTTGATACTTTAGTCTACAAGCAAATGACTGGCCGAGCTGGTCGAAAAGGAGTAGATACTGAAGGTAGGTGTGGTGATAACCATTCTATTTGCAGTGTAAAAGTTGGATGTAGTGGGTACATTTGTTGATGACAAATTAATCCTCTCAGTTTTTTAATCAAAGAAGAATGAAACTGACTGTATATTGTATCTGTAATATGCAGTATGATTGGTGTTCTTAGATCTTTGCTGTGTAACTGGTGGGATTTTAAGCATAGCAGGGTAACAATTCAACCCATAGACTGGTTATTCCTGCCCTTTACCAGCCTGCATAAGCCAGCCCATGTATGCATGCATGATCTATCCCATATAATGTAGAATGAAATTAATGATTATAAGAAAATAGATTAGTGGTTAAGGTATTTTATTTCCCATTTTATGATGTGTGTGCTACCCTTTCTTGAACAGGTTTAAAGGTCCAAGATTCTGTGGTTCTAATGTTGATCATACATAGCAAGAAGTTTTTGTACTGCAAAGCTTATACATGTATTTTTGATGTTGCTTTAGTAGATGTTTTTCTCCTAAATTTTAAGTGATAGATGTATCCTAAGCTTTAAATGTATCCTAAGCTTATATACAAATGATAACATAATATGATTGCTTATTTTTAGTTCAATTAAAAGAGTACAACATTATAGGTGAAAGCATCTTGATATGCCGTGATGGAGAAAAGCACAAGGGCCAAATTCTTATGAAGTCCACACTTCCGGCCATTACATCTTGTCTCCAGCATGACACGTCTCTTACCTCCAGCATGAAGAGGGCCATCCTAGAGGTGTGTGGTGAAATACACTCTTGTAACTTATCTTAACTAAAATACTGCCTTTTGATTTTAATGAAGATGTGAGAGCAAAAGACTTTGCCATACCAAAGGACTTTGTCATACCCTATCAAATGCTTTTGAGATTCTGATGAAACATTTTTTTGACCAGAATCATTGAGAAGGGAGAAAGGATCACCAGTAGACAAGCATCTTGGAATCCATAATGGTGACCAGAAAGGAAGGAATGGGATTCTAAGTGTTTGAGAAAATGGGATTAAGGAGAATTTCAAAGATTTTGAAGATAGCCAAAGTAAGAGCAATGGGGCAATAATTTGATGGGTTAGAGCAGTCTCCTTTCACAGGGAAGGGCCACACCTAGGCATGCTTCCGAGAGAGACGAAAAGGCTGGGTTTGTAGACTGTGGTGAAGTAAGCAAGCAAGGATCAGAATTAACTCAGAAACACAGTCTCATAGGACTCAAGAAGTTATGCCATCTGGGCTGTATACATTGTCTACCTTTGTACAAGGAAAATATAGGAGAAGGCATAGGTTTAGTGGGAGTAAATGGGTGTGAAGCATCAGAAGTAGAATCATTTGAAGTTGGATTAAAGGAAAAAAGTTACCAGAAAGAGCAGCTGTATCAGTTGCAGAATTAGCTGTAGATTGATTAGCTTAGAAGAGAGGAGGAAATGTTGAATTACATAAGTTATTGGAGATGCTTGTGCTTATGATCAGAACATTTTTCAAAAGAAGATAAAGAAAGTCATATTAGCTCACTGTCTTTTTATGGTGGTGTGCTAGACTCTATGAAGAAGAGCTTTGTAGTGCATCATAGCAGAAATGAAAGTAGAATGGCTTTCAGGGGAAGGGAAGAGTTTCAAGGCCTGTTATGCTCTGTCTCTGATTTGACAAGCATCAGAGTAGGTTTCAGCACACTCTGATCAGAGGGAAAAAGATTTAATAGATAGGATGTAGGAGTCCATCATACCCAAGATAACCTCTTCTGTGCATTCATCACAACATGAGGCATCATGGCCAACAAAGCAGTACCTGTCCTAGGGAAATGCTGTAAAGAATCCATTTAGGGATAACTGCTGACCTCTCCCAAATGCCAAAGTTGGCCTTTTGAGGGGGAACAGAAGGTAGACAGGTCCAGTTAGAAGTAATAGAAATAAGAGTGTGGTGAAAGGACCCAAGGATGGCTGGAATACTATATTTATAGTGGAAGGGTTCAAAAGTAAAAAAAAAAAAAAAAAAGAGGTCAAATGGAAGAATAGTTTTGACATACAAGAATTCTTGTTGGGTGTTTGATTATCTGTTCCAGATTATTAAGGGGAGAAAAAGGGCTTGGCTTTGCTGGGATCATCCTAGCAAGAGCCTAACCATTCCTTGTGGTGAACATTAGAATCTTTCGCACAGAAGATTTATATACAGATGTGAAGATAGCAAGGCTTCATGACAGAAAGTCAGATAGCTGAAGAAATGTTCATAGTTAGAGTACTAGGAGGGGGTGCTATATGAAACTTAACAGCATAATCGTAGAAGGTTGAGAGACTTTTAGTCAGTTAGCATCAGAGTTAGGAGACTATAGATTCACTAGACAGGTGAAGGGAATTTTATCATTTGAATAAGTGCAAATGCAAGCCTTGGAGTGGGAATGATGATATAGATTAAAGATGTGATGTAGTGAGATGTGATAGATACACACAAATTTGATTAAGTTGATGCCCTTTCATTGACTGATAATTTTATGAAACCTGTTTCCTTTTAGATTTTAATATCCTACCAATGAAAATTACAAGGGTATTGTTACCATTGGTGTTGGTTGTCCATGTGCTTGATTGTATAATTATCTGTCTTACATGTCTGTTTTAGTGTATTTGGTAGTACTGAAATTGACATGAATATGAAGAGTGAGTATGGCAGCAATATAGATTCATACATACTTTTTGAAACTGCAGTTATATAGTAGACTGTTACACCTTACTAATGATCTTTTCTGTATGTGTTGTGTCCAGAACACTTGTCTAGTTTTAAATAACTGATGCTTGATCTTCTTTAAATAGTGGTTAGCGTTGCTGACCACAACGCATTCATTGGCTGCTCAAAGTCAAGCACATTGGTTTGAATCCTGGTTCTGGCATTTGCTTCAAGGTCAATCCAGCTGCTTATCCTCCCCAAGGGGTTAGTCAGTAAATTGGGTACCTGGCTTAGGCTTAGAGAGAGAGAGAGAGCATTAATGAGATGGCCTTGATAAGGGCATTAAGTTGCCCATGCCATCTCAGTTAACATCAAAAATAAAAAGGGAATAACAAGCAATATTACTTTTGATAAGTTGAAGAAAGTGTGTATCTAATGCATAGCTTTCTTGTCTTGGCTGTCAAAAATGAAGTGGTGTCAAACTCTTATAACTTGACTTAGAACTTGAATTTTATCTTTTCTTTCACATTTCAGGTAATTGTTAGTGGGGTAGCAACCACACCAGAAGAGGTCAGTGGTTATTGCAAATGTACACTCCTGGCAGCATCACTTCATAATGCTGGAGGTTCACAACAAGACTCACAGAACTCAATAATCAACTGCATTTCTTTTCTAGAAGAGAATGAGTTTATTAGGTTTGTTTATTAGTAAGCTGATTTTTTCCTGCAAAATTATATATAATAGTTGTCTTGGCAGTTTATTATGGTTGATTGTGTATTGATAGCTGATATTTCTGGAATTTGGTAGCTTATGCAGAATGCTATCACTGTAGTCATAATGCATCAAATACTCATCCTTGTTTTTCTAAGTCTTTTTTACTTCCTTGATCCCTCTGCCTTATCTCTCTTAATCCCAGTTATGTACATTTATCTTTTCATATACTTATTATTCTGTAATTAGTTTTATTATGTATGTTCTTACATCCATATCTCTGAATTTCATCTTTGAATGGTCTGTCTATTTCTTAATTCCATATACCCTACCCAGAAAATCCATCTCACCCAGCAGCATTTTTTGGGGGGCAGTTATCCCTCCCACTCTGAGGTATACGTTTAAAATATACTTACTTGATGATAATAATGATCTTTTCTCTATATTATCAGTTACTGTAACTCTTTTACTTCCTTGAAAGGAAAATAAATGTATGTGTATGCCTGTCTAACAGTTTCGCTGATTTACACTTATAACCAGTGAAACAACTGTGTAGCCCATGAATATAGATTTTACCCATCTTTCTCTTTGATGTAAGACAGAGCTCACTCTTTCAAAGATATTTAGATTTTTAGGGTATGACCTTGGTCCCTTGAATCTATGTTGTCTCCCATTTATATAGCTTCTCCTGTTCTTTAGTTCAATACAAATTCTCTATCATCTATCTTAAGTATAGGTACAACATTCACTCTCTTCAACACCATTGAAATTATGCCTTCCTTTAGTGACATGTTAAACAATATTTCAAGTGGCTTAACAAATGTATATGCACATTCCTTCAGTATATATGGAGAGACTTCATTGGGAGCATGAGCCTTTTATTGGTCGTTTTAACAGCTTGATTATAACTTCTATTAATTTCTGTACCTTCCTGTACTTCTCTGTCCTATCTTGCTATGCTAGGGCAGTAATGTGAAAACACATTTAAACTTATTCAACTCTTTATATATTTCCTCATCACCCTTAGTCATTCTCCCATTCAAATACCTTAGTCTTAGTAATTGTTATTTAACTGATAATATGCTCCTGATGAACTTGTGGGGAAGTCTTGGATTGTCTTTTGCACTGTCCACAAACTTTTCAAAGTTTCTCTGTTTCTCTCACCTTATTTTGCAGTACTGTACTTATTTCTTGGTCTCTAACATCTTCCATATGTTAGCAACTACAGTGTTGTCTACATCAACTCCACAATACATTTCTAAGCTTGATTGCTTTTTGGCATTCTTTATTGAACTGTACTTCCCTCATTTTTGACTTCTTTATTTGCATCCAGTGTTATCCATCTTCTTATTCCTTCGAGCAATACATGATCAGTTTTTTCAGTTAGAGCATCATATTTTATAAGTTCAGCTTCCATGCATTTTGTTTAAAGACAGGGCTCAGCAGAGGTGGTGCATCAGCTCCTTAGGTTACATGTAGCAAATTCTCCCGTTTATATTCTAGGAACTTGTGTCTTCGTGAGACTCAAAATTTTCCCAAAGAGTTTCCTTGTGAGTGAAATCCCCCTGTTGTCAAGACTTTACCATCTCCAAGGAGGGAATGTCTTGCTGCTTCCTTCACATCTTAACTGATCTTTCATTGTTATCAGCAAATGGGTAGTAAACCAAGAGCACTGCTGTACTGTTCTTCTTTTCAACAGTAATTTTGCCCATTTTGTATTGTTTGAATATGTCATCTATTAATGTTTCTGAGAAATTATTAGTGCCTCTCATTAAGAGGGCCAGTTTCCCTACTTTATCTTTTCTGTCCCTCTTTGCTATCTTGTACCCCTGTAGGCAGATTAGGACAGACTTTAGTTCTTTGATTAATTTTGCTTCCACTACTCCAACAATATTAGGGTTATTTACTGTGGACTCTAATTCCTTACTACTTACCATCAGTCTGTCTGCATTTGTGTACAAAATCTTTAGCCTAAGGCATTCCAACAATTTGGGGTTGTTTCCTTTGGACTCCAGCTCCTTAATACTTGCTACCAGTCTGTCTGTAATTGTATGCAAAATCTTTAGCCTAAAGCTTTCTGAGCTAGAATTTGAAACAGTTTTCTTTCCTCGGGTTTCATTTGATTCCTATCATTTTCGTTTTCTTTTTGTCTGGTTTCTTTGGTTCCCTCTCTTTCTTTTTTTTGGTTTGTCTTCATAAGAAAAACTTTTTTGAACTGCTCCTCTTTGGTTGGAAGGTTTACTCTTCTTAGTTACACTTCATGTCAAAAGGAATCTTAAGTGGTTTTCCTTTAATGTCTTTCCTGTATCTACCTATATTCCTGACTTCTTTTATTTTTATATTTACATTTAGCAAGTCTTTCACATCAAGTAAATGTTAGACCTGCTCCTCTTCCTTGGCTTTTAGAGGTTAAGGATGTTTGTAATGGTTGCATGTGCAGCATCAGAAGTGGAGGGAACAAGGAGGACAAGATGGAAGGATTGAGTGAAAGATGTTTTGAGTTACTGGGGCCTGATCATGCAGGAGGGTGTGAGTCAAGCATTGGAGAGAGTGAATTGGAGTTGTGTATTATTCAAGTACACAGGTGGTGGTGTGGTCTCACTAGGTTGAACTAGGGTTTATGAAGTGGTCTGGGGAAACATTGGATATTTTTCTGGGAGCTTGGCTGTAGATTAGGGAGCCCTGGTTTCAGTACATTGTACGTGACAGAGAGACAGTGAATGTGAATAAATGTATGCCATTTCTTTGCCTGTTCCGAAAAGTTCCTTAGTAATGCAGGAAATGGCGAGCAAGCACAAAGAAAAGTTGCATTTCCATCAGTGTGTTGTTATCCATTTAATTACTGTTAAATTTCATTTACAGATTAGCTTACAACAATGTGACTGATATTATAGGTGAAACTAGCATTTTGAGGGACTTTGAAATATAACCTATCTTTTTGCATAAACTTTTACAATAGACAGTGCAGAACTCATTATTGCAGAGGTCTCTTAGAATGCAACCAAGTTATTAGAATATCATAATGGATAGATTTCAGTTACAACATAGATTCAGGGTACCATATGTGCTTGGTGATAAGCTAGCATAAGTTCAAATAAAGAATGAATGTTTCAGTAGAACTCTTTGAACAAATACATTAATGGTTCACACATAAGAGACCTACAATTACTGAATCATCTACTTTGTCATCTTCCTTTCATACCAGGCCCTTCTGATCACCGTCATTCTTACTACATTGTAAATTACAGTAAGCTAACAGAAGGTGATCATCACTTAAAATTAATAATTCTATTATACTGTAAGATGTTATAATGAGGTCTCATTCCTTCATACCTGTTTGCCATTTCCTACCTTAGCAAGGTAATTTCAGGAACAGAAGACAGAGCCTTCGAGGAAAACCCTCTGTTGGCTCTTTCTTCTGTTCCTTCTTTTGGAAACTAACAAAACAGGAGAGGAAGGTACCCACTCCCCTCCACTCCCTCCCTTCTTAGATGCCTTCTATGACATGCAGGAGATACATGGATAGTAATCTTTCTCCCCTTTCTCCAGGGATAAATTATTTGGTAAGATATTTAATATTATGTTGAGATTCATTTTAGTTTTCACTATATAACTTTTAATTTTGAATCTTTCACTGATTTCCAAAAATTAGGCACACATGAGTGGGATTTTCTGTATTTCTTCTTTTCATAGAATCACTGTAATCTATCTTTTTGTGACTGCTTTCTGTTGTATATGAACTATTGGCCTCATCTATTTTCCAGGTTGCAAGAAGCAGATGGTGGTATTAGATATATTGGGACACAGTTGGGTTGTGCAGTGCTTGCATCTGGCCTCTCACCTGATGAAGGCTTGCATGTCTTCACTGAACTTCACCGTGCCAGGCAGTGCTTTGTATTAGAGAATGAACTTCATATTATCTACCAGGTCACTATGAAAACCTTATTTCATGAGTTTTTTGGGGGGCACAATTATGTGGTGGGTGATAATGTTGCATCAACAAGCTGTTAGCCCTGATTTAAGCTTGGCTATCATTGTTGTCAGCGGTTGCCCATCATAGCATGCATATCATTGGTTATGTTCTGGCATGAAGGATCTTACAGAATTTCATGTCACACTGGTATTATCACAATAATTGCCTTCCTTTTTGTATCACGCAATGCTTGGTTGAACTAAAAATGCTGGTACGTTGTAAAATTAGTAGGTTTAGATACTTGAAGGTAAAGAGGAACAAGTTTGGATTCTTTGAACACTGGAAACTTCAGCTTATTTGTAAATCTTTTTTTTTTTTTTTTTTCATAAATATTGACCATTTCCCACGACAGCAAGGTAGCGTCAAGAACAGAGGACTGAGTCTTAGAGGGAAAATCCTCATTTGGCCCTCTTCTCTGTTCCTTCTTTTGGTAAGAAAAAATCTGGAGGGGAGGATTTCCAGCCCCTCGCTCCCACACCTTTTAGTTGCCTTCTATGACCCGCAGGAAATACTTGGGAATTTTTTATCTCCCCTATCCCCAGGAATAATATATGTATATGTTTAGGAAAGTGATACC
This sequence comes from Panulirus argus, assembly GCA_038088735.1. Classification (NCBI taxonomy): domain Eukaryota; kingdom Metazoa; phylum Arthropoda; class Malacostraca; order Decapoda; family Palinuridae; genus Panulirus; species Panulirus argus. The sequence goes on along the minus strand of JAYMFT010157834.1, from coordinate 15,524 downwards.
TTTGTAAGAAATAAGTGGGAGTCTCAAGTGATATGTTGATTTTCAGTAGTGCAAGGTCTCTCGGTGTAACCCATTTCAGGTTTTGAAGATTTTCAGTAGCTTCATTGGAAATTTATTTAGGCATATATTTCATTTACATTTAACATCTTTTTGCCATTTTCTGCTCCTGTAAACATCTGGAATGGACAACTAAGCTTTACTGGAAAACTCTTACTTGGATTCTTCTAGTGGATAGAAATGATACAGGAGGAGATTTTCTACTCCTGGCTCTTGCCTCTCTTATTCATCTTTTGTGATATGCTTGAGACACTTGGTAGAATTCTTTCTCCCCACCCCCAGGGATAATAATGCATATATAAACTGTGTTAAATGATAAAGCTGCTAATTTGTAGGGATATTTGTCTGCTCCATCTTATAATTCTGTGAATGTTACATATAGTAAGGCTATTAAACCCTAACCTTTAATCTGCACTTACTGGAAAACCTGGCTACCATTGTAATTTCAAAAAACATGATAAAAAGCTCATGAAATCATACTATTGTCTTATGAAATTAAAAATATGCATGGGGAATTATGAAAAAAGGTAAATCCTTTATTTCATTTTTCTCTAGGAGGAGTGTTAAAGTCTAGGAATGCTTTTATGAATGCTACACTTGGTGTGCAAAAATATTTAAACACATTCAAATAGCATTAAAGATATGCATGAAGTTTGAAAATTAAAAAAAAAAATCCTTTATATAGCTTTGTTTTGCTGTCATGGAGTGTTGAAGTTTATTTATATGAATGCTACACTTGGCATACAATTTAAAACTTGTTTGGAAATTTTGTGCCAGGTTGTGTATATTGTAGATGATTGTGTACCAAAGACTGATGTATGTCGCAGTTGATCTTGTACTGAAAAATTATGTATTTTGCATTTTAAGGCTTAAAGTCCGAATACAATATTAGTGGCACTAGACATCAACAAAGCATTCAACACTGTCCCAACGGCACATCCTCACCCAAAAGATGTTTGACACCATGCTCCACAGCATTAACAAAAAGTGGTTGGCTAAATAACCTGCTGCCATGGCAGTCACTTACAGTGGCTTCACCTCTAAAACAGTTAAACTCTACCATGGAGTTCTCCAAAGAGCAGTTCTTTCTCCAACCCTCTTCAGTCTTTTCTTACATGACCTCCAGCTACCTCTAGGTAAATCACAACATGAATTTCCTTTCATATGCAGATTACCTCACAGTCATATAGCAGTGCCCTGACACCTAAGTAGCAACAACAAATATGCATTACTACATTATACAACTGGAACAATGGCACACTTTACAAAAGTATTCAGTTATTCTTTTGACCCCAGACAGACTCGAATCCAGCTCACATCCTGTCATCTTATATGGACGATCACTCCCACTGAACAAAATACCAACCATTTTAGGTTGGACATATGGAGAGGATGAGTCAAAAGAGACTAATAGGACATACCTGTCAGAAGTGCAGGAAGGGAGGGAAAGTGGAAGACTAAAATGGAAGATTGGAGGGAAAGAAGGTTTGAGTTATTTAGGCCAGAATTTACTGTGAAGAAAAAGCAAACATAAAAAAAAAAAAATCTTGAATTTTTTTTTAATTTAGAATTTCGTCCATAGCCACATTTAACCACTTATGGGTTGCTATTTAATGGTTATGTTTTACATTATCAGGGTGAGCAAAACCAAACACTATGCCAGTTATGACTAGTGCTTATAAAAATTGGTAATGGTACTACAGTACATTATAATCAGGCTCTAGATTTTGATTTGAGAATGTGTCATGTGATACTGAAAGGAGATGATAACAATGCTAATTATGTATCAGTCTGTTTATGAATGTGCTGTATTCTTTTCTCTTAATTTTGTAAGAATATATGTAGAATCTTCTCCAGGTACTTTTTTGTTCCAAATGCCAAGATTTATTTTGCTTGTGCAGAAGTAAGGAAAAGAACAATAGGTAGCATTCATGTCCATATGTTATTTTGAATTTTTACATTGCAGTTTCCCCAACATTATTAAGTTAATGAAATATTGCTTTCCACAGGTAACACCGACATATTTAAGTTCTTCATGGTCAGACATGGATTGGTTAGCATTTTTGAATATTTGGGAAAGCCTTAGTGAGGACATGAAGCGAGTAGCTCAGCTGGTGGGTGTGGAGGAGAGCTTCATAGTGAGGGCTATGAAGGGCACTGTAAATAGAAAGGTAAGCACAGAATAAATGTGTAGATTTACACATTACTTTGTAGAGAATAGAGTGTGTAAAAGAATTATTAAACCCTGATGTTTTGACAATGATTGCATGTAGAACAAACATTGAATATGGTAATCTTTCCAACTTTTTGCTAAACTCTCGCATATTTTGTTTGATATAGTTATGGTTTATACTCAGGTATTATGGCAGACTTAAACCTTTCATATCTACACAAGTATGTCTTCCCGGATCCATCAACATCCACAGAAATATATCTTTGCTTGCAGAGATATGGAAGCAGTTACATGATAAGCTGATTAACAAGGATAATCACTTGGCAGGAATAAGGATGGAAACTCCTTAGGTAGATGGAAGATTATTTTAGTAGAAGGGAACAAAGGATGCATGTCAGAGAGCATTCTTGAAATAATTTGAGGCCACCTGTAGAGTGCCACAGGGCTCTGTTGCTCTTTTAGATTTATGTGAATGACTTGCTGTTGGGTATAGGTTCCTACCTGAATGTGTTTGCAGATGATGCAAAGGTCATGAGGGAAGTAAAAAGTGTGGAGGATTGCACCAGCCTACAGGGGACCTAGACAGACTCCAAAGTTAGTCTGGTTCATAGTTGAAGATTTTCAACCCGGGCATATGTAGTAATGAGGAAAAGCTATAATGAAAGAAAAGCTTGATATGCTTATCATCTAACAGGAAATAAGGTGCAGGAATGTGTGTGAGAAGGACTTGGTAGTAAATAGTGTCTGTGTATTTGTGCCAAAGTTCAAATGTAGGAAACCAGGTAATATTAAAATTGCATTCAATTTCATTGGTAAGGAAAATTCAGCAAGCTGTTTACATCATACTTACATCATACATATGATCAGAACTAGAACATGCTTACTTCTTAATTTTTTATATTATTTTATTATTATTATTATTATTACTACTTATTAATATTTTTTCATTTTCCTATCCATTTATTGCTCGTTTTGCTTCCATAGTAACTTCACCAAATGTCTTGCCTTTTTGCTTCTCAAACAGGTGCGACGTCAAGCTAAGCAGCTGGCTGTACATCAGAGATTCTATACAGCCCTGGCTCTTCATGAACTTGTTCAGGAAATTCCATTAAATACTGTAGCCAGTAAGTTTAATGCCTCCCGAGGAATGCTTCAATCTCTTCAGCAGTCGTCTTCAACATTTGCTGGTATGTTTAGTAAGCAAATTATATGTTTTGGTGATGTGATGGAATTTATTTTCACAAGATGTTATTATGCAGAGTATTTCTTTGTGATAATATACCTTAAAATGCGACCATATTCAGTATTTGAGTCCCTGGAAAATAAATTTAGCTGTTAACAATGTTTTTATATACCTGAAACTTTCATAACAGTAATTATAATTAATCTCAAATGATTTATGTCATACTCACGTTAACTTTCTTCAGTTGATTTTATGGTTCTGAATTCTTTCTTATTAACATCCTTCATGACTGAGGAGAAGATGATTTAGAGGAAGATGGGATGTAGGACTCCATTCCACTCAGTATAACCTCTGTTATGCATTCAACACAATATAGGGCATCCTGACCACAGAAGCAGTACCCATTCCAGGGAAAGTCAGTGAAGAAATAGCACAGGGATAACCAGTGAGCTCTCTGAGGGTGCTAAAGTTGGTGTTTCAAAAATGGATGTGCCTAATTGAAATTAACAGAAGTGAGATAGTGGTCAGAGTAACAGAAGTTCGATAGTGGTCAGAGGACCCTAAGGGGGCACAAATGATGTATGTGTAGTTGGAGGGTTCAGAGATAAAAAGTTGTCAAGTATGTTAGAGCAGTGGTCGCAATGGTTGTGAACTCAGATGGGGTATTTGATTACTGGTTCCAGATTGTTAAGGAGAGAAAGGGAAAAGGCCTCGGTTTCACCAGGATCGTCCTAGGTATAGCCTATTCAATTATCATGGTGTGTGCTGAAATCCCCTGTATAGAGTATCTCAGTGCATAGATGAGATGAGAGCATAAGTTTGTGGCAACAAGTCAGTATCAAAGAGTGAAAAAAATGTGTGTGAATGTATGAAATGCCTGGGTATACCTCTGGTCTGGCATAAATGTGTGTCTATAACTGCTTGTTTCTCCTAGGCATGGTGACAGTGTTTTGCAATCGCCTTGGCTGGCACAATCTGGAGTTACTGATAGCCCAGTTTCAAGATCGTCTTCATTTTGGGATCCAGCGAGAATTGTGTGATTTAGTCAGGTTATCACATCTGAATGGCCAATATGCTCGATATTTATATAATGCAGGATTGGAAACAGTTAGCATGGTAGCTCATGCTGGTCCTGATTCTGTTGAGAGCATATTGCGTTCTGCTGCACCATTTCACAGGTAACACAGGTTAAGTTATTGTTTTGCATGTAAAAAGTGTCTCATCATTTTCTAGATAATTTTAAGAACTTATTTAGAAATTAAAAAAAACATTCTCACATTTATAGGGGATACACTGGTAGGACTTTAATTTTCTCGGAAGTTTAAATATTTGATCAAAATAAATATTTCATAATTTGCTTCATCACAGAAGGTGAGGGAGTAAACTGTTGAGAGGGGGATGTTTTTAACTTTAGGTTTCTGGAGTTGTACATGAACTGGTGTGCATGGAGATACTCCTTTAACTCTCTTTCATAATACAGGGCACTGCTTACCTTGATGCTGACTATAGATAGATTGTTTTTTTGAAGTGCTGTTTAGCACATTGGTATAGATTTATAATAAGTCTTAAATTTTTCCAACACTTATGTGTTCATTAATTTCTTATTTTGTAATATCACTGTTAGATTTTCTTCAACGAGCTTATTTACTTTATCTGCTTGTGGAATTGTCTTGCGTATTCTGATAAGTTTATAAACATTTTTTCCAATTTTTTCTCTATATGTCTATAGTTAGTAGCTTGTAAGGCCCTTGGTTTCATTACACCTATTTGAAGATGTTCGTTGCTAAAACTTTTTTAGGTACACTCTTCATTGTTTATCTGTTAGAATTTTTGTATTTAATTTTAGAATACTTGAAACGATCACAGTATTATTAAAAACTTACGAGATTGTTATTTGCTGGTGGGTGCTTGGGCAGTAACAAGATGCATGAAGGAGAAACTCGTCCTGAGGGCACCATTTGGTTATCATCTGGGAGTCCTCTCACTGAGGCTGAGGCTGCTACCCTCATTGTTGTTGAAGCACGACATTTAGTGGAGGTGAGATGCTTTTTTTTTTTGAGTGGTGTGATTTTTCATACTACATCTGAAAATATATGTATTGCATTGTATACTGTAATAGTTTCCACATTGTTATCAGCCACACTCTTTTGTTGTAATTAGCCATCTCTCTTGGTCGTTCAGGTGGTCTGTTCCTTCAGTTTTACCTGAAGGATGTTACAAGTAAAATTGAGGAAATGGAACACCTGAACTACCATGGAATATTAGAATAACTGCAGCCATACAGTCTTGAAAGAAGAGAAAGCTAAGTGATAATTTATGCATAGCAAACGGTAGGACAAAATATCAGATTTGTAAGAATTGAAAGTCTCACGTGTAGGACAAAACTAAGTGAATAAATAAGCTGATATAATTGGAAACAATTTGTAAAGACAGTGAACAAAAATCATCCTCTTTTCTTTCGTATTTGATTGCCATTTGCCGTGTTAGCAAGTTAGTACAAGGAACAGCAAAGTAGGGCCACATTCGCTAACATCCAGTCTCTAGCTGTCATGTAATTTCTAAAAGATGGAACTGGACAAAGATCTATCAGTTCCAAATAAGGAAGATACAGAGACTCCACTATACCCAATAAGATAAGGAATAAGGAATATATATGGAGTGAATATTGAATCCTTTGAAAGAAGACTAGATGGATGATTGAGAAAAGTATGGGACCAACCACTAATTCACAACTTTAAATAGATAGGACCAGTAGAGGACAGTAGCTTTATGAATCAGGCAAGATATTTGGTAAGTGCTGTGCACCAGCTTTGGCATCAGTCAAGATCTTATCATAGGTATTTGTAGGGAGGTAGATAGTCATTACATAATGAAATGAAAGTTCTGCTATTTTGATGATGATTTGCAATAAATAGCTTTTAGAGATTTTATTGAATCATTCCTCATTTTTTACCCCTTGCTCTGTATTTTAGGTTAAAAGTTCTCATGTTCCTACTCCTTGCATGTATATTTCACCACAGTGCCTTGGTTCCTGGCAACTGAACTCCATCTCCTAATTTATTTTACCAAAGAAATTATTGTGTTCTATATGATATCCACAATTATATCTCCACTTTAAGTGAGGCTTTATTTCTGCTCTTTTTATTTCCTCATATGCTACACAATCAAATTCCAACATTACATGATCAGTTTTGCGGTTAGTTTAACATATGTGATGATCTTAATATCCAAGCTACCGGGTTTTAAGATAAGGTTGTAATGATAATGTAACAGTCCCTCTGATCCTAGTGTGCTCAGTGATATGCTGGTATTGGGAATTTTTCTGTATACACTCTTAGAACTTGTCTGTCCATGATTCTTTGCCTCCATGAGAAGAAAAAATTCCCCAGTTAGTCTTTATGATTAAAATCCCTCATTATTAATATTTTACCACCTTTGTGGAGTGTTTTTTATCGCTGTATGTATTGTCCTGACTTCCGTCATTGTTATTATTGTGTGTTTTCTTTGGTCCATTACAATTCTTTAGAGGATTATGTATTATGAACACCAATATTCACTTTTTCCCTACAGTTACTTTTCTCATGTTGTATTGTTTGAATAGACCATCCATTAATATTTCTTGAAACATAATGCAATGGCTAATGTCCTGCAAAATGATCTAGCAGCAAGGTTTTGAAGTCCTCACAGGGGTTTCTATAATGAGATATTGTGAAGTTGTTATATCTCATTGTCATGTTGTGTATTTCCTAGGATATAGATCTATGCTGGGATCTCAGTAAGAAAAGAGTTAACATGAAGATGTTGGTTCTTCTGGTGGTAACTTCCAGAAATTTATATGTAAAGAATCTTTCCCCATTGCCAATTTCTTTGATAAGACTGCTTAAAGGGTGAGAGCAAATGAGAGAGTTTGCTGGAGAAGTCAGTTTTGAGCTTGGGAAAAGCATGTTCTAAAACCAGATCCTTTAATTACTCTCACATTATTGCCCAGCCCCCCTTGAAACATAAAGGCTTGGCTACCTTCCCACAAATGTGTCAGCTCAAAGACTGGCATAGTGGGGAAGGAAGAGTTTAGTAAATGCTTAAGCAAGTTTCATGAGGAGATGGCAATTTAGCTAATGATTACAGAATTGTTTTTGATAAGGTTTTTCAGACCACCCTCAGGATGCAATATAATTTTATTTTATGTTTGTATTATGTAACCATGGCAGAATTACAAGGGTGTTCCTCCTCACCTAGTTTGCCTAATATCTCATAAGAGAACCATATGAAGGGTTAGGGCAGCTGAGGAAACTATCTTAAAACATGCTTTTCTTGAGCTGAAAGCTGACCTTTGCATATACATGTCATTTCTTGTTTTACAGAAGTGTTGACCTCTGGTATTTTCTCTCTATGTTATCACCAGAGCTTATTTCACACCCTTCCATTATTATCACCTATTACCCACATATTTTCTCACTCTTGTCTGGCTCATTTTTCTCACCTACTCTCACTCATCTTAAATGCAAAGGAAAAGAAGGGATTGGCTATCTAATGACAGGGGCTGATGCCAGGCTAAGGCTTGGTATATCTTTAACAACAAAAACATCTTTTTTTTTTCCATGGTAATTTTACATTCTTGCATAATAAAATTATTTTTACTTTTCTTGATGCAGTTTGTTCTTTTTTTACTTTACTCGATGTTTGAAAGCTGAGCAAGGCTGGATTCCTAAGGAGGTTTCATGAAATGTGTAGATTTTTTCTTTCAGTATTTGACTTTAACAACAGAAATATCCCTATCATGTCTTTTTTAGTCTTTTAGTATAATAGTTTTTTTTTACATTACCTGGTGATGTTTCCAAGCTGTGGTAGGCTGGATTTGTAAGGTGATATCATCATAGAATGCTTAGACTTTTTCTTTCAAAGCTAGACTAATCCATAGAATGTTTCCATGGGAGAGTGGGAGAGGGCATAAAAGATGCAGTGGGAATGGTTACTAATCAGGAAAAATGCTCTATACTTATATTGTGTTTGACACCTGGGTTGATAGCAAATTATTCCTTGTCTTATATGCGGCATTATTTGTCCTTTGAGGCCCCCAGTTAATTTTTGCTTGGAAGAAAGTTAACCCATGAAAAATGCAAGCTATATAAGGTAGTCTTTATTCTTGAAAGTGTTATTTACCCATACTGATATACTGACAATGTATACTTAGCCTGTACAGTATAGCAGACCTTGAATTTATACTGAGTTTCCCCATGCATAGATTGATGTGAAATGTAAGTGAATTTTGACTGTAACAAATGTTTTACAAAGTATGTATTCATTTCAGAAAGAGCTTGGCATAGCTTCAATAGACTGGACACAGAAGACTAAAGGATTTACCACCCCAAGACAAAAGCTACCAAAATTGTCTCCTGGTTCAAATCCAGCAGGTCGTAGTTTTCTTGGTGCAAGACGAAGGAATTCAGTATCTCCAAATTTAATATTACAGTCTGAGGCAGCCAGAAGAAGAGGCAATGTATCTTCAAGGATTGTGGAAGGTGGAATTGAGTCAGCTGTAACTCCAGTGAGTGGGGTTAAAGGAAGAAAGAGGATATCACCTCTTGCATTAGCTCCGAGGAGGAAATCAAAGTCACCAAAAATCAATGTTAATGTACAAGTAGTATCAAGAAAGAACTTATCCAGGGATTGTGAAAATATCCAAAGAGATTTAGAAAGTTCTGTGTCAGGACAGTCTAGTAATAGATTGGATACTAATCTTGAAAATAACACTAGCGGTGCAACATATTCTGTTCATTCACATGATAAAATAATTTCAAAAATTGCTGGGGAAAAACAAACTACAGTTATCCAAGTAAGAGGAGATAGAGAAACTGTTGAAAACAAAAAGATCATTTCTAGAAATAATACCAGTGACTTAGATGATACAGGGCACAAAAGAAATGGGATTAATGCTAAAAGGAACTCAGAAGAAAATAACACAGGAAAGAGAGAGAGGAAAGATACTAAAGGCAAAGCTAAGAATAAGAGAGAATTCATAGAGGCTGAGAAAACTTGCAACACTGACCATCAACAGAAACAAGAGATTTTTGAAAGTGATGAAATATTTGCTGGAGAGAGTGACTGCAATGCAAGCAACATAATTCAACAAAAAACGGAAAGTAATAGTCATCAAAACTCAGAAAAAGAAAATAAGGCTGAAGAAATGGAGAGAAAAGACAGTAAAACCAGTGTCAAAAATAGAAGGAAAGTTGTAGAAGAAGCTGAAATTAAAAGTTGTGCTAGTAGACAACAGAAATCATCGCACGGTGTATGTGTAAGGAAAGTTAGAAATATTGATACAAGGGAATTGCCCATTAAGAGTGCTGGGACTGATGTCAAGTGCAGCCCTGTAAAAAAGTCATCAGTTGCTGGGCTGCTATTTGGAAGATGTAAAGTTGTTAAAAAATCTGTGAAGAATGGGAGTACAGATGAGGAGGGAAGCTCTTTTGCTGTTCCAGAATCACAGGAAGATAAATCTGATAACATATTTTCCCCTAAACAGAAGCAAAAGGTTAAAAACAGATATGGCATTCGCAAAACAACTAAAAGTCTTATTTGCAACACAAAAAATACAGAATTGAAAAAAGCATCATTAGGGACTGTTAAAGAAGATTTTATACCTCAGTTTAAGATGGCACATGTACAGTGTAACATTACCGAGAGAGATAGAGAGATTTTGACTGGTCATGTAAATGGTATAAGTAGATGTTCCTCAGTTGGTGATAGATCCAACACAAAACCTGTTACTGGCTTAGATGCAAACTTTGCATCAGCATCAATTCAAGATACCTGTGGAGGTGTTCTGGGCAATTTTGCCAATTTTTCCTTCAACAGCTGTCGAACCTCTGGTGCATTCTGTTGTGAAGAGGTTAATAGACAAGGAGAGCTTATTAGTGGTAAAGAAGACAGTGATCCCTGTGATGAGAACAATGACCGATGCAGTGCTAAAGATTTTGCACTAGAAAAGTCAACAAAAGTGGGAATATGTAAAGGATCATGTCATGCTAATGTGGGTAGTCCAAATGTTACAGGAGAAGATAGTCATAGTGATGAAGATATAAGCCCTATGTCAGAGTCACAAAAACAGTTTTTTTTAAGGACATTTGATTCACAAGGTTTTCATTTAGAATCTCTTAAACATGTACCTATCTCTCATAAGGGTTTTAGAGACAGGGAACCAGATAACCTGAGAGAAAACAAAGATACAGACCCAAGCAATATACATTTGAACAATGAGGATACGAGAGAGGAGCATGTATGTTTTTCGAAATCCAATCTTAAGGATGAGAAAAGTGGCCCTTTTAGAAGGAGTTCTGAACAACTAGCAATGAGATCAACTCTGATCCAAAATTGCTTACCTGAACCAAAGAGAAATTTATCAAACGAACCAAACATATTTGTGAAAAACAAAAGGAGATCTCCAGATAGTGAGACTTCTGAACAAGCTGTTAGTTCAAACGAAAGTAACAAAAATATTCTGAGAGTGCCCAGTGAGGTTTTGAAAGGAAGAATGGATGAAGAAACATCTATGTATCAAGCTTGCTCAGAAAATGTTGACTTTGGATTTGATTTCACTTTAAGTCAGGACAAAATGCAAGCAGACATAAAAATTAATGGAGGAGGAAGAGTGCTGGGAAATCATGATTTAGATGGTTCATATCTTTGTTCTTCTTCAGTGCATAGGGGCTTGCTAGAAAATGTTTGTGAAGATTCCTCCAGAAACGTACCAGAACTCAGAAATTCTCAGTCATTATTCAAGAATGAGGAATCCACAAGTGGACATCAGTCTGATAGAGATTTAAATCAAACTTTATGTGAGTTTGAGGATTTAAATGATAACACAGACACGAAAAAGAATGAAACTATATCTGACTCATTTTTTGACTGTGCCTTTGAGACCTATCTTAACATGACCTCTGCCAATGAAGAATCATTTCATCAGCAGAATATAACTTTACAGCAAGATAATGAAGATAGCAGAAAGTCTCAGAAAAGTAGAAGTAATCATGTTGATTCTCTGGAGCAAAATTTGAATGAAAATCCTGATGAAGAACATAAAAAATCAGGAAATAATATTTATGATGTGTCAGAGAGAAATAGCTTCAGTAACACTTTCAGCCAGTTAGATATTACTCCTGGTACAGAAGCTTTATTAGAAGGAAATGATGGAAATCAAAAAGTTTGTAGTGACATGCTTATTGAAAATGATGTGCAGCATGAGAATGACCTACTGAATCCTATTCAGGCAATAAAAAGTAGACTTTCTGATGACTTATTTGCTACATCTATGTCATCATTTACAAGGCAGTCTCCGAGGAAACAGATAGGAGTAAATGGTGGTTTATATATAGCCGAAAAATGTGAAAAAGCTACTCCAGAGGCGGCCAATAGTAATATTCCAAATAGTAATACTCCAGAGAGTATTTCAGTGATAACAAACTCTTTTTGTATCATTGATGTAGTTAATGACTCAAGATTGTTTAAAGTTTTTTTGAAAGAATGGGGTGAACAAAAAACATATTCTGTTGGCTTAGCATGTGAGAAGGCTCCAGCTCAACCAAGCAAGGGTGGCATTGGTAAGATTCTCATACAGCACTTTACTTAGTGACAGTGGTAAATCTTGGGATAATTGATGATGTCAGTTTGAATAGAGAAGAATTATGGATTGCTGTTGTGTCGTGATATTTAGGAGTGACTATCAGTAAGGAGGGTAGTAGGAAAGCAAAATGTGAGTGTTTAATCATGCAAAGGAAAAAGAATTGAAAATGCACTGAAATGCAGATGAAAGAGAAGAATTTGTCTTTAGAGTATGCAATTGACTCACATGGAGTGCTTGTCCCGACTCTGGTGTGTGAATGAGAAACTTCAGTTTTTTTGAGATTCGTACAAGTAGAAAATAAGTGCAATAGATTTGGATGAATTATATATTATAGTTAGTAATAAGAAAATAAGTAGAATAACAAATGAACTTAGGAAGGAATTTGGTATAAAGAAATTGTTTGGAGGATGTGTGGTTGATAACCCCTAAAGGATGCATAACCATGTAGGATGCATGGCAAAGGATAGGTTAGTGAAGAAGGTATATGGTAGTGTAGTTGAAGATATAAGAATAAAATAAAGACCATGGATGAAATGGGCAGGTGCTGTGAATTAATTGTTTAGAGATAGAGGTATTTGAGGTGAGGTGCTAGAGGAATAAATTTTGATTATTCGCAGCAGAATCATTTTGCATAGGAAGGTGGAGAGGCAAAGGGAGACTTTTTCTCACCCAATAAAGCAGTTTAACATACAGATCAAAATATTGATTGCTGCTTAAGTGTAGGATGAAACCTATGTTCTGTGAGGCACACTGGACATGGCTTTAGGATATGTGTGAGTGAACTAAAGGCCAGATGCACTTTATTCTGTACATGTAAATAGGAATAAAGTTGATAGATGGATATGTAGCACTTAAATCTGTAATTAACTGTGTAAACATTATTTCTCTCCTGTGCTGGTTTATCCCATGAGCCAGGATACCTGAATATTTTAGGGTTTAGACATTTTTACACCCCATCTTACTGGTGGGGTAACACAAGCATTCCTCCACCCATTCCTAGCTACTAACACATGGTAGTAGTAGCTCACTCATTTTGAGCCTCTGTTATCAACCAGTTAGAGTTTGCTGCATTAATGATGATACCTCCACTTCTTATATATCCTTCAGTCTGTCTTTCACATCATAATGTATAATGCGAGGAGAATAACCTCTGCCTTACCCTTTTTGTAAGAAACCTGAAATTGGAGGAAAAACAGAAGGTGGTACATGTTGTGGAATTTTTGCTTTAGGAGAGTAGGTATCTGGTGTGTTCCTCAGAATTACATATAGAAGGTGTAGTATTTATTTCCATTTTAGGGTGTTGTTTTCTTTCCTGAATTTTATATTCTAAGCCCTCCTATTTCAAGTGGGTATGCTCTCATTGCTTATGGGGCAAACCAGTAGAGGAGAGAAATGTAGTTTTCAAGGTTGAAAACCTTTTTCTCTCCAAAGTAGTGTTCTGTGAGCAATTTTTTTTTTTCTTTTTTTTTTTTTTTTTTTTTTTTTTTTTACCAGCCTTTGTCTTTTCAAAAGGCCTTTTTCTTTGTTATTGGTGTCCACTTTTGGATTGATGCATGCAATCTGAAGACAGCTACCAAATAGCTCAGTTCCCTAGAGTGGCATCACTTTGGCATATTCTGACTAGTTAAAGGCAGGCCTGGGAAAAGTGAGCTGCTGCTACTGTAGGTTAATGGTTAGCACCAGATGGGAAATGTTTGTGATATACCACCAGATAGACAAGGTGTTACAGGTTCCTAACCCCCACATCCATGAGATATCTTGTTGCTTTTGGGATACTGCCCTGGAGGAAAAAAAAGTTTTTCAAACTTCATAACCTATGTTCTGTTACTTCGGACTCACAGGCTGGCGTATAGCTGGCCATAATCGCACTTCAAGACGAAGCCAACGTTCCCAAGAAGTGGCAGGTCTGGTGATAGAAAACTCTGATCTCCTTATCGTAGGAATAGCAGTATGTTGGGGAGCATATGATTCTTATTATGTCAATCTGCGCACAGTTCAGGACGGTAAGTTTTTTGTACTTGATAAATACAGAGGTACCCTGATTAATGCCCAGTGTACATTTCTGTTACTGAACACTAATCAGAACAACACTGAATTAGTTAATGTTAACATGGCTCCAACGGAGATTCATGCCAGATAGCATGTGCTTATAAGTGATATGTGCAGGCTTCATTGAAATATTGGTAGTAGCACAAATAATGATTTAGTATGGATGAAATATGTCTTAGATTAAGTGATGAATAAACACAATAATTTTTAATTGATTATTTCAACAAAACACAGTAAGCTATCCAAACTCCACCCGATGTTAACTAATGCTCACCAGTCTGAACATGCCTTATAATGTGCATCTTCGCATCCAAAGTGATGATTTTTGACTGCTTGACTGCATTACTGACACTATCACTTGCAGGCCTTTTCCCAGTGATTATGGGTCAATTAGGCTCTTAAAAGACAGCATATATAGAAGAAATTTTTGATAGGAAAGAGAGCATTACAACAAAGCAGCTCTGAGCAAAGCAGCATTAATTCAGGTGCTTTAATAATTACTAATTCTTATTGTGTAGTCTATGATGTTAGGTTTAGAGAAATAGTATTTGGAGACTTCAGTGTTTAAAATGAATTGGCTTCATCAACTGTAGAGGAGTGGCATCTAAATTTAGTTAATGAAAATTTGATTAAGCTATTAAGCTTTTTTGCTGACAGGCCTCTGTAAACCCTCACTTTCTCAAACACTTAGAATCCCATTCCATTCTTATAAATCACCAATTTTTTTTTTTTTTTTTTTTTTTTTGAGTCATAGCACAGCCATGATACGCTTTAGTCAAAGACCAAAGTTGGTTTTTTCATGCTGGATAACTGTTTTCTGCATTAGCGAGGTAGTGGCAGGAACAGATGGAGAAAGGCCATAGGTAAAAGGAATAAAGTGAGTGAAAAAGAAAGTAGATATTAATCAGGGCTCTATAGGTTTTTGTAGACCTGATGTGTAAAGATAGAAAAGTTATTGGAAGAGGGAAAGATGAAAAGAGGAAGAGAATTCCTCAGCTTAGCTGTTCAGGGTAAGAAAGTATCACAACGGTCAGTCCTCCAGTGGCTGGTCACCACATAGAGACTTTGGGAAGCAGCATGCCTCACGTCGAAGCCGTAGGGATGGGAACACATGCAGACAGCTCACTAGAACTGTATCCAAAATTATATCTGTAAAACAGAGAAAAAAAGCAAGAACATTGTGACATACAGGAGATGGAGTGAAAAGAGGTTATGCCAGGTACGTTAATGATTGATAGAGAGGTGGAGGAAGAGCCACCTTGATGTGTGGGCAGTGCATTATGCTAGGGCAAATAAAACATATATATATGAAGTAACTGCTTGTGTACCGCCACCACTAGTTAGACCACGGGATACTCGGCAAGTTGCTGCATCACATGATTATTGTGTGGCCATCGGCAACTCAAGGGTGTGCCGTTTTGATAACTGCTTCTTTCCCAACA
>JAYMFT010157823.1:0-12487 GCA_038088735.1 Panulirus argus | reverse complement strand
TCTCTCTCTCTCTCTCTCTCTCTCTCTCTCTCCCTCTCTCTCTCTCTCTCTCTCTCTCTCTCTCTCTCTCTCTCTCCACCACTAACAGCTGTTCACTCCTCCACACCCCACACTCCACATCCTACCCTCCTCAGGCAACAGCTCACTCCACACCTCTCACAATCCACTTCTGCCTCTCCACTCCCAGAGCCACCAAAGCCCACGGAACACTGCGAGCGGCAAAACGGCAACTTCGCGCCGAAGGACTTCCCGAGCTGCCAGAAGGCGTACCGCTGCGTGGACGGCGTCAGCTCCCTCATCACCTGCCCTGAGGGCCTCGCCTTCGCCTTAGAAACCGGCATCTGCGACTGGCCTGACCAGTCCGGCAGGAAAGACTGCAATATAGAAAGTAAGTCACGCTGCTGCTGGTCTTGAGTGCATCGATGAAAAATGATCCTCTTCCTTTTTCTCTTTTCTTTCGTGTGTTCCTTTATCCTATCAGTATCTCGGGCCATGGACGAAGGTCCGCATACAAGGCAGGCCGCCGTGGACGAAACTTAAAACTGATGGTACAGCATAAGAGGGCGACACGAGGTGGAAAATTGTGTTAGTCTTTCGTTTCACTTGCGTCGTCAACAGCCGACTGTTTCTCAATGCCTCTGGCGTTGCGTGAAGGAACAGTGTTCAGTGTTCTGCAGAGGGGGCAAGTCTCTGACACCAGCTGTGAGGTGGATGTTTGCTCTTAGATCATGCACTAGCACGAAATGGTTGTTAAGTGGTTCTCTCGAGTAAACTTACGCGTAGTGTTAACCGCACGGACGTTTTTGCGTTGCGACCGTCGGCCACGTTGACTGACTAACGTGGCTCTGAGTCCTCTGGTGATGACAGAACTACGAAACCTCACAACAATGGGAGGGAAGTATCTAATGCACTGACTGTATTTCGGTTCATATATCTACGTGAACTTGTTTTTGTTTCGGAGAGAGAAAACATAAAGAAAATATGAGGCATTACTTATACATTAAGCTCCCGTATACATGAACGTCGCAGGCTGTATCACAATCAAATCCCTGGAGTAATTAGAATTTTGTGGGAAGAAATAACATCATCATGTTCACAGACGACTGAACAGTCAGTCTCCAAAATCACTGACATTTTATGGTTAATCTTCTGTCTCTCTATTTCGTCGTCTGTGGCTCGAAGTCATAGTCAGACCCCAAGCTGATAATTTCCTTCTGATAAATCTTTTAAGAAAGATTATATTTCCGAAGTAGGTCAGCTTTAGCCTAAGCAATTATTTACACCCGTTAGAGAGCAGTCACCTTGCAAGGTGATGCAATCCACAGCCTTCTGCTTTACTTCCCACGTCTCACACTGTGTAGATTAGTTGCAGGAGCCTGTTACTATTGTCCTTCAGCAGATAGCCTCGTCATAGACCAATAGGTCTTCTGTTATCTGTCCTTTCCACGTACTGTCCTCCAGCAGATAACCTCATCATAAACCATCAAGTCCTCTGTTATCTGTCCTTTCCACGTACAGTCTTCCAGCAGGTCCTCTGTTATCTGTTCTTTCCACGTACTACCTCAACTATCTAACACGAAACCTCTCGCGCAAAGGAGTTCCCAGTCCAATACCTGAACTGGCACCAAGTTTAATGACCTCTTTGCTCGTAAAGTCGGAGGGCGTGGTACCCACAATGCCACTTTTACCGACTCCCACACCATCCCGATGCCAATGGAATCTTGACCCCGGAGACCTACAGGTCGGTATCTCCTCCACTGTTGAACTGGAGCGATTCACAGTCCTAGGATTAAGACCTCGAGCCTGACAGACGTCACTCAAAGACTCGACAAAAAGGAATAAAGAATTCTTTGCTGCAAAAGACGAGAGTAGACGCACGAAGATAAAAGAAACGTAAGGAAATGTGTTGTTAGTTTCGCTCACGAAGTCACTTATACCCGTCCTGTCTGTTCACTCTCTCTCTCTCTCTCTCTCTCTCTCTCTCTCTCCTTCTACTACAACTGTACTCGCTTTGTTTTTCTTTTATCCGTTCTAACACTTGTGATCTCTTTACCTCTTTCGTCATTTTGTGCCTGAAGTTACTAATTACGATAATGATAATGATAATTATGATGATGATATGATAATCCCCAGGGCGACCGTCACCTCTCCCCGGCCACAGACTCGATCCTGATGTTTATATGTGCTTGTCAAGTTGGAGAATGTTACAACACGCCTCTATTTTTTTTCTTTTTTTTCGTCAACCTAGTAATACCTGTTTTAGAACTCCTTTCTCGGAGATGCCCAAGTCAAGTTACCCTTTTTTTTTTTTTTTGCTTTACGTATTTCTCAATTTATATTGAATCTTTCCTCAAGAGATTAGGATTCATAACTCTATTCTCCAACATAATTCGTAACTCTGCTTTCTCAACGTAATTCACAACTTTACTTTTCTGGCATAACATGCAGGACTATTTCCTTTGGGAACTACAACAAGGACTATGAATTATTCTTTGTGACCTGAGGTATTTCCTTGAATAATCTCCTCAGACCTGAGACATTCTTTTGAATGAATTCTCTGAGACTTGATATTTGGCATTCAGTGAGCCTCAGAAATGTACTATATATGGTATAGAATACCATCTCCATCATTTGAGATAGAAAGCTAAAAAGGTATTCACTGCTGCAAAATTTTATGGGATCCTCAGATTTACTTTTAGTTCTCAAGTTATAAGCAAAAAGATTTTTTTTTTTGTTCCTTGTGGAATGGGGTAATGAAGCTATTTTGGGTATTATTATTTCCCGTATTATTTCCAATACATTTATAATCTGGTTCTGCCTTAACGTACGTTACTCTTAACAACACTTGATTCCAGTGAAGGACTGTTATTTCCAGTATATCAATCTTCCCAGTGACTGTATCCACATCAGGTTTTCTTCCTAAAACAACCAAACGACCATAACTTTGAGCAACTTGTGTGTTGCGAGAGATAGACTTAACCCCATCTGCCCAGCGACTGAGTAAACATGAGGTTTTGCGTCACGGAAATAACAGCCGAAACTTAATCGTTGCCGCAAATAGATTGATCTATCTTTCCTGTGACTGTACAAACATCAGGAGGTTTTTTCTAACCGTCTGTGTATTCCGCAGAGACCCAGAACTTCTCTTGTCCCAGAGTAGGGCCTGACGAAGCGGCTACCCACCCACGCTACGCGGACCCCAACGACTGCCAGTACTTCTACGTGTGCATCAACGGCAACGTTCCCCGCAGGAACGGCTGTGCCTTCGGCCAAGTCTTCAGCACCAACACCTCCACCTGCCTCACGCCCAAAGAAGTGCCGGAATGGTAAGATTTCTTGGTCTTCAAACGCTGACTTGATGGGGGTGTACTGGATGATACGGATGACTAGAGACCTGGTGGTCTATATATGACGAGGGTATGTGCTTGAGGACACAGTATACGTGGGAGGGTCAGGTAACAGAAGTACCTGGTGGTCTTTGACGATTTTATCTGCTGGAGGACAGGACACGAGAAGGTCAGAGAACAGGGGACCAAATGGTCCACGACGAGGATATCTGCTACAGGAAGGTAATGAAATACCCTAAAAGCACTACCTCTCTGTAAGAAGAGACAAGATAGTAAAGCAAAGGACGTCTTTGCTCATTTTCTATTCACGGAATGAAAAATTTCAAACAGTAGAGTTGTTGGGTATCTACAACTCCTACGTCGTGAGACTCCTTATGAAATAGCTGCCAGACGTGAACACGAAAAATAGATTTCCATTTTTCTTTGCTTTATCATCTTGTATAGGACTAGAGGCTAGACTTCCCATTCAAGTTCTTTTTTATTTCAGCTTAACGAGAACTGATGAATAATCACATGTCAAAGGACTCACATCTCCGTCTAACTCACAAAAATGAACGTATCACTCCCACGGGTCTGCAACTTTCCTCCGGCTTTTGTATACAGTTTCTCTCTCACTTTCCTCTTCCAGATGTTCTACCACACCCCTCTCTACCACAGCCTCAGCCACCGCAGTAGTGCTGATCGGAGAGCACGTCTTGACAGATCTCACCAACACACTTAGAACTTTACAACTAATGCGTCAAAGCGAAATAGATATTCTATTTCACGAGATTCTTTCTCGAAAAGAAACACAGCCATTCTTTCACCTTGGCCACCGACTAGACTGCCATTCGCAGCCTCTCTAGCTAAGGCTGGGGTAATGTTTTTTTGGAGTAATAGTTTCTTTGGGGGTCCCATATTACGCCGGCAATTCCTTCGTGTTATTCAAAAGTCTTTCGTCTATCCTCCATTTCTATCTGTGTCTCTTCTCACGACGACGGAGTTATCATTTCAACTGTCCTTCTGTGATGAGAGAAATATTTAGTAACTGTAGATAGTAAGCGAGTTACATCATGTAACCAAATGTGACTGGCTTTAATGAAAACACACGACTGGTGGTTATAGCATGACTCTGACACAGCCTTAATGACCTTGGCAAACGGTGGGCCTTAAGCCCAATCAGCTATCGTGTGACCTAATTAGCAGATCTCCTCTGCATGACGTTTGATTAACATTCACTTGGGAACCAGATCTTAGAAAAAAAGAAAAAAAACCTCCTTCGGGGATAATTACAGAATACTGATTAATGATAATCCTTATCCATTTCGTGGACTCTGCTCTTAGTCAACCAACAGGAGATGGTAGAAAAAAATTGCCAACACACTCAAATGGTTTTAGTGCGGTCTCTGACGAACTCAGATGTTTTCTTGTGTGTCTCTTACGAACTCAAGCGTTTCCTAGCGCCTCTCTCACCCACTCAAGTGTTCCTTAATGTCCCCCCCCTTGCAGCGCTGACTACTACACCGACTACTTCGACGAGTACTTCGCCTCTGTGGAGGCGGACCCCAGCAAGATCAGGGCGGATATCGTCAGCGCCGCCGTTGCCGCGGGGTATGACGTGCCGACCGTGAGGAACCGCGTCCGTATCCAGCCAGGGGCGCAGCAGCCATCCCGAAGAGGGTCGGTCTCGGAGGCTCCCGCACGAGAGGCGCCGCCAACAACTGCTAGCCCGCGGGTTCGACAGTCGGGTACCAGGCCCCAGCGGCGGAGGTGAGTCGCCTGTTATTCAACCTCTCTGGGTTCTCCTCTGAGATTCTCCTTCAGCTGTCACAAAGAGCCTCAATAGGACCGGATGCTTTGATCAATATATCTTCATACCCTTTGGCATATAAGTGACCTTCCTTAGTCAAGGGGAATGGACGGTGGTAAAACCCAGTGGTGGAACAAAACGCCAAATCCTTAAAGATTCAACGACTTTATGGTATCGGTGGGAGAAAACAACGAACGATCTGTCCTTCAAACCTGTCGTCATTTGTTATTTTGTTTCTAGTTTCCGATCCTTATAGCGTCAGGGAATGATGGTGAAGTTATCCTGTAAGTCTATCATCGTCGGATGATGTAAGAATGTTGATAGGTATCATTAGGAGCAAATGATGATTCAAGCTGCACGTACATTGCTGTCCGTGATATCAGTTCCATGGACTGTGGGTCGGAGCCCTTATACCTAACCTCTGGCCTTTGTATGAGGGGTGAGTGACCCTCTCTCCCACCTTACCTTTGCCCCTCAGCGTCGTTGGCGGGTAACCTGCTTTCTCATACGTTGCCCCTGCATCACAGATCGGGAGATTTACATCTGAAGTCTTATCTATAACCCTGAAATGACTTTGCCCTTTGACCTCTCGCACTAGCATTAGGCTTTAAGTGACCAGTCCTGTGCCCTAGGAAATCTATAATCATCGTAGGGTGGCAAATTTTGACCCCTCTTGTGTTTTAGGCAAGTGATTTTCTTTTTTTTCTCTCTCTCTCCTTTCATCGTCTTGGAGTTGAGATTTGGCGTAAGTTGGCTCGTGACGATGTACACACTTATTCTAAAGTGACGCCGTTGTGCTGCAGACTGATATCTTCACAGGGGGTGAAATAGCAGAGTGATGAATCCAACAGAGAGGAAGCAAAATATCATAAACTCAGTTTGAATCCTGACCATTACGCCTGAGCAATATGAGAATCAGGAAAGACACAAAGAATCAAAGACTTAAATTACAAGGTTCATAAAGGCTGAGGAAGGTTCTTATAAGTTTAGGGAGGGTTCATAAAGGTTTAGGAAAGTTCATAAAGGTTAAGGGACGGTTTACGAAGGTTCATGAAGGTTTAGGGAAGATTCATAAAAGTCTAGGAAGGTTCATAAAGATTTTGGAAGGTTCGTAAAGGTTTAGGAAGGTTCATAAAAGTTTCGGGAAGGTTCATAAGGGTTAAGGAATAAGATATAAATGAAAAATTAGGATGAGATAAGAGAGAAAAGAGAGAGAGAGAAAGAGGCGAATCATAAGATGTAAATCTGAGATTATGAGTAATGAATATAAATGAATATGACTAATGATTAAAGATGAGTAAGACAAATGAGTAATGATTTAATGATGATCAACTATCAGTAAGATATTCCTGTTAACATATATCAATTGACTTCAGATTATGTGTTTTGCATAGAAAGTGTCTCAAGCACTAAATCCTTTACAAAAATGAATTAAGTGATTCTATTATCAAGCTTGTTTTTCCAGGTTTACACTTTATAATTTCTAGTGTCTCTTCACTACTAATATCTCTTCACATGCATTTGCAGATTGAATCAATTATCCACAATGATTTGCAAAAGCGTCCATCTCATTCTTAAAAAAGAATATGTTTGACTGAGTAAAATAATCATTCAAGTTTTCAGGGTATACATATAGACATACATACACCAGATTTAATCCTTTCCATCCTCAGGAGTATCCCGTTAATAAACTTCTTGAATCATTTAATCTTTAACCCCATAAGGTAATTCGTACATCCAATTCGGTATGTCCACCCTAACCCATACCCTTACATTAGGAAACGCTTCTCCTACCACCGCAGTCTTCCTTCCCCACCTTACACGATGACTCCTACGCCAACATCGACATTTCCACAAATACAGAAAGTCTTTTTTAAAACACCTTAAACAGCACCACTTCAGGACTCACAAGCCCGCGTCTTAGGCGCTGAAAATGACATCCTTTAACGGTGGGTCCTCCCGTTTCCCCCAACAGGCCTGGCGCGCTCCGTCCTCGCCAACGAACCACCACGACAACCTCGACCGCTCCCCCTCCAGAGTATTACGACGAGTACTATTACGACTACCCCGATCCTGCAGGAGGGTCCTCCTCTCCCGACGCTGTTCCTGGCAGCGACCCCATCGGTAGCAATGACGTCCCCTTCGCCGGCGATTCCCTACCCTCCCCGACAGGCGATGCGCTCTCGGCAGTAAACCCTCCCGCCTCCAGCTCCAACACCGAAGGAAGATCGTCGGCAACAAGAACAAACCTGCCCATCAGGTTCTTGCCCTCGAGGGCCTGAGTGTGTAGTAAGACTGAGTAGGGGAAGGCGGGCGGGCGAGCTAGCGAGCGAACGGGGGGGTTAGGCACGCCTACGGTTCTTTATAAACCAGTCAGAAGGCAGTTGGACGCTGGTCTTGAGCCTTGCATGGAAGGATTTCCTCAAGCGTTTTTCAGACCTGTTGGCAAACGATACTGTAGGCGTGGCCCGGCTCGGATTTGGTCTCTATGTACTGCTCTTTGTCCCACAGGGCCACATTTTTTTACACATCTTCGGTTGTGTGGTCATGGCGCAGCCAGCATACGGGAGATCGAGACACCAAAACATCATCATCTGTTCCTTGTTGATCAAAGAAGACTTGACGTATTCTCCTGTGCTATGAACTCTCAACAAAAGGGAGCATTTAGAAATATAGCTGATTGTTACATTTGTCTTTACATAGGATGAAATATGAATCATAAGTCATTCACAGGGAACTGTCACTTTCTTATGCAAAGTTGCAAAAGATGTTGCTGCAACAGGCGACACCACTTGTGATTCATGTTTGATATGTCTATTGCGCGCATATTGGTGATAATTTGGCTATTGCACTGTATATTTCTTTATTTTTTAGGGAACTCGTAAACTTATGACCAATACGTTGATTGTAAATATCAGTTCTAACCAAGTCACAGAGTATTATGAAGTAATAAAATGATACCATAAAGCTGTTAAGATAAGCTTTTATTTGAATTCAACTTTCCCATAACTCTAATGCTTCTCACATGCAGGAAGTATGCTCTGCGGTCCTGAAGATCATTTGTCACTATTTATTATGTTACGTTTTCGTGTGATATGTTTATCTGTTGTATGCAACTGCGGCATGTATTAAGGATGTATTCTATGAGTGCATATTATACACTAGAGCATAATGGACTGTGATCTGTGAATCATATAAGTTGATATGAACTCCTATCGTCCTTTGAAATCAATAGTCATGAGAGTATAATAATCTTTTTTTTTTTCCCATTATACAAATATACATATACACTGTTGTATTTTCATTCACGTCTTTGTCAATGCAACCTTCGGCTGTCTTTAGGTAAAAAGAAGGGAGGAAAGTTGAAGTCGAGTCCATGTTCTTTCCTACGTTACCCTTATACCAGACAATGGGACCTTGAGGTAAACCCTTTGACCAGCTGGATCCAGACTGGCAGACTTCCTTAGGTCTACATGGCATCTGGTGAGAGAAAGTGGAAGCTCCAAATTCTCCAAGACTCGGTTTCCTTTTCAGTAAAAATGTGTGATTTTTTTTTTCATTTGTTCCTGCAAAAATCATTGTTGATATGTAAATCATATGTGTAAATTTGGACCAACAGTAAAATATGGTACGCTTACTTGCGCTGCACGAAATACAGTTTTCGTGAAGGATTCGTGTCCTCAAGTCTGTCTACATAAAGAGTTATATCTGTCTGGCTTTCAGTAACAGGACAGTTGTCTGCCTGTAACAGAGACCAGCTCTCTTTTTTTGGTATCTTATTTCAACGTTTTGTTACAATGAAATAAAGGATAATTCTCCTTCCCTTCTTACCAATGCCACAGCTCAATAATTAGCCCGAGAATCATTAAATATCATGACATAATTGCAATACCTCCCCCCTTAAAGATGAGAACGAGAAGAAAGAATGATCATATCTCCCTTTATCATTTATATAAACACAATAGATAATTCACATGCATTCCTCTCACTTCGTTGAAAAGACCCAACTACTCCATCCGTTGTGAGAAATTACCAAGGGATTGTTTGGGACTGAAGGCCATTAACTAACATGGTCATAAAGGCTGCCAGTGTCAAGCTAGAGCCACCAGTTGGAAAATCTCGAATGCCTTCTTCTCGGTTCTCTTCATGCTCCACAAACTTAAAGGAACAGAAGGTAGGATTTGTTTAGAATGAATCCTAGGATTATGATTCATTTCAAAGGAGACTTTGAAGTAAAAAGATACCTGTCGTTGTTTGATTTAGAGAAGAACACTTAAATGGTGGATCCGAGGATATATATATATAAAGGAGAGAGTGGGAAACCGAAAATTAGGGAGAATAGAAAGAGGGAAGAAAGAGAAACTAGAACGGCTTAAGTTGAATAGAACATGGAGGATGGAGAGGATAGAGGGAAGAAGAAAAAGAGTTTGAGGGAATGATTGAGGGAAAGGAGAGCAAAAGATCACCCTATTCCTCCATCACACCTAGATCTGTCCATCACACATCCATCTACTTATCGTATTTCATGACTGAGAGAGAGAGAGATGGAACAAAGACACGTTCATGGGACAGTGCCTACTAACAGGAAAGCCCATCCCACTCCGGAAATACCCGAGCGTCTTCAAGGCTACGACACCTGAAGGACCGAAGTGTTTGATGATGACACACCATCATGAAGGAAGAAGATGATTGTGACACAATCGTCTTCGCTCGGCGGACACACACACACACACACATTCGCTGCTCCTCACGTATTCATTATACACGACAAGAGACAACGCCAGTTTGGTTTAAGAAGCAGTTTCAGTGATGGTTTTGTCCTTGTCGGATTGCGGATGCATTTTTTTTTTCTCCAAGAGTTACCGTGCGCAAAGACGTACACATACATGAATACATAGATATATATATATAGACACACACACATGTGGCCTTATAAATATATAGATATATAACTGACTGGATTTTGTTTTAGTCTCATCTCCGTACAGATGAGTTCTCTTCTCCCTAAATACACGAAGCTTACGTCAGTTCATGATAATCATGACTGGATTGTGGATTTTCGTTTTATCAAACTCACGCCGGAGGAAAGACATAAAAAGAGAGAGAGAAAAAATAAAACAGAAATATCAAGTTGTTAGTCATGATGAGATAAATAGCTCCTACTCCCTGTCTTCTTCCTTCTCCCTTGGAAGTGTTATAAATTACCTGACGCTACCCAGTTGGCCAGTCAGTCCTCCAGTCAGTCAGTCAGCCAGCCAGTCAGACAGTCAGCCAATCAGTCAGTCAGTCAACTAGTCAGCCAGCCACTCAGCCAACCAATCAGTCAGCCAGCCAGTCAGTCATCCAGCCAGCCAGTCATCCAGTCAGCCAGGAGGAGCGGCTGATGAGGCGTGAAGAGGCCCTGTTTACCCTAAGAGCTTCATGATGATGGAAATCGTTTAGTGTGCGTTTTCCGGCGAGTTACCTTCGTCTTAATCACGCTTAATCAAGTGATTAGGTAATTCGACTGTTCTTCTAATCTTAGATATAAGAAGTTATATCTTTTTTATTCATCTTACGTAGTGAAACTGAAGGACAAAATCGACCCAATATCGACCAGATAACCGGTAGTATTGCCTACAGGTCGACCCTCGTCGTAATGCACAACAAACCATAATTTCCAGTCCATCAACCCTCGACCAACCCCTCCCCCTCCATCTCCCTCCACCAGCTGCAGGACCAGTCCTACAGGATGCCCCCTAAGTATCCTCCAAGAGTCCTCTGTACGACCTTCTGGCTCGGTGAAAGCCCAGGTAGAGAGAGAGAGAGAGAGAGAGAGAGAGAGAGAGAGAGAGAGAGAGAGAAAGGACTCCGCCCGACCTTCTCCCTGGAGAGGTGTGTGTGTGTGTGTGTTTGTGTGTGTGTGTGGTAGGAGGGGCTTGGCTCGGCCACAGCCGCCACCGACCGCATCTTCCGCAAGGGGATTGGTCCAGCGGGGCTTGGGGGGGAAAGTGACCACCCGCGGGAGAAAGTTGCGACTGGCCAAGGGAAAGGGGTGATGATAAGGGGAGGGGAGGGAGAAAGGGAGGTAAATTGGGGAGGGCAAGACAGCTTAAGGGGAGAAGGGTCTAAATGCAGGTGAAGGAGGAGGAGGAGGAAGAGGAGAGAATGTCCCCAAATGTCTTGTAAGGTTTCCACTGAATGGAAGGGAGAGAGGGAGGCAGTTGTGGCCTTGAGGGAGAGATGGAAGGGGGCAGAAAAAGGGAGAAGAGTTGGGGGTGATACCAGGACGCGCTTTGTCCCTCGGCCAGGACAAGAGGTGAGCATGCGTGCCCTTGGAACGTCCTCCTGGACTCCCTCCCTCACACACACACACACACACACACACACTCTGCCTCCTCCTCCTCCTCCTCCTCCTCCTCCTCCTGCCAGCCAGGCAGCCTCACCGCGAAAATAAACCCCCCTCACAAAACTGATCTCACCCTGAAGCACAATAAAAACAAAGTAGCTTTTTAGGATCTCGAAGTATGTGTTATTATTTCAGACCAGCATCTTTCATGGAAAGCGATTTTATTTATTTCCTCCTTTGGCAAAGAACAGATTATCATCATTCGGTGAGGTGTGTCCCTCGCGCTCCTAATTCCTTTCGCTCTAGGAAGGTTTACTGGCTGTGGGTTGATACTCGAGCGGTCATGGACACTCCAGCCTGATTGTTCATTCATCTGGGGAGCAAGACGGTGCGAAGCCACTGGCGGTGGTCTGCCCTGGGGATCAGCGACCCTTGCTATGCGGATGTACACTTGGTCGGCAGACGTGTATACACTTCGCTCTCCCTCTCCCTCTCTCTCTCTCTCTCTCTCTCTCTCCTCTCTCTCATTCTCTCTCATTCCCTAACAGCCTTGTCTGCTTCCAGTGCTTTGTAGTCAGAGTGACTTTCAGAAGCTGTGAATCCGGCAGACGCGCGTGTAGCAGGGAGTGACGTAATGGTGATTAGTTATCACCCTGGGGAGGAAATGTAGGTTACTATCACGAGCTTTCCCTTTCGTCCAGCCGATAACACTAACCCTATTAGATCACACGACACCGGAGGTACTCCGTGGGCAATTCCCTCGTCAGTGTTACAGGGCTGTTTGACTGTATCCAACTTCCTGAAGGAGAGCTGTATGAAATGTACTCAGGAAGACTGATATTTCATATAGATCATTAAACCTTTAACACTACGAATATTCTGTGACTGATAAATATGACATGAAACAGATCAGATCCTAATTAGACACAGACCTGTCTAGGTATTCCTGTTGGATGTCCTGTGGTTATATATATATATATATATATATATATATATATATATATATATATATGGCTCGTGATG
>JAYMFT010157812.1:0-12487 GCA_038088735.1 Panulirus argus | reverse complement strand
ATGTGTGTGTGTGTGTGTGTGTGTGTGTGTGTGCATCTCAGCAGATCTTTTCTTAAACATGTTTCAGTGAATATGACTGCTAATTTAGCATTTCCAGTTTCTTGCTGATGTTCTCAGCTTGTCGAGCGATTCTGTTATACTCGTACACCCAGGCTGATTACCAATAAGCTGGCCAAAGTTCATAGCGATGGCAGAACCCAATTAAAATAAACAGTAACACAACCCAGCAGTCCAGTTAGCCAGCTGGCTAAGTTTATTTCAGACATTCGACTTTACCTGCATTACTATTTTTTTTTTTAATAATGTTACAGGTTTTCTCTAGTGTTGCTTGGCTAAATCTACTATTGAAATTCAGTTGTTTACCGTAAAGCACACAAAGGATAATCATGGCACATGATAAGCTATCTCTCTATTTCAGCGATCTTTTCTTCTCAGTCTTTAAACAACCTGTGCCTAAATATTTGGATCATCATTTTCTCCAGTGATTTGTTTGATAGAAAGATTTGCTCAGTTTGCCTTTACTCCGCCTAGAAAGCGAAATCCAGCGCGTCTGCCTTTCGCATCCATCATCGTCCTGTGACACCTCCCGCCTCGCAGTTCCTCCTCTCTTTCTCCCTCTGCACCAGTCACACTTTCCTGCACTACTGTTATGTGATCTCTGGTGCTATTTGAGTCACAGTGATTACCTCTGAGTGTACCATGAGAGCCGCCATGAAACCTGGTGACGAGGGCCACCTTGAACAGTTATTTCGCCTGGTGACGGCAGCCATCTTGAGTCGTAGCCTGGTGAAGGCGACCATCCTGCAGTCCGATTAACTGGTCGTGTCTTGTTGCTCTTCACAAACCGCTGTGTATTGAATATTTACTTGGTTGTTTCCACCTAGTTCGTCAGTGGTATATCCCTTTCCTAATCTCTGTTATACACAGCAAGTTCTTCTATCTTATTTCTTTTTTACTATAATCTTTGGTGAATTCATTTTGTTCTTTTCCTTTCTCCTTCTCTTTTGCTTTTATTGAACCTTTCTTTTCATTCACTCCACAAGATCCATTTACACTGAAACTTCTCTTTTCACTTTTATTTCCTTGTCCACTTTCTTCCACGAGTTTTTTCATACTCAAATTACTCTCCACTGCAGTGTCTCACAGATGGAAAGTCAAGTTATTCAATCTTCATTCTCTTCGACACCTCACATCCAGCACTCAGATTTTCATGGCCGCATCTATAAAATTTACGTTTAGTCCTTATCGTGAAAACGAAATTCATTTGCTACTCACTGGCATCGGCAAAGGATCATCTTTCTCTTATTTCCATATTGTGGTTTTTGTCCCTATAAGTAATCCAGCGACAGTAATGGTTCTCTCATAGAGATTCCTTCCTGTTCATCGTATTTTTCTGTGTACTAGAATACGGGTAATCATCTTATCTTCCCATAATAAAGGAGCAGTTCTACCACACTGGTAAGATGTTTTCTAGTTCGTAGTAGTAAGTTAATATTCCAGTTATTATCTGGGAAGATATCATCCAACTCCAAAATTTCTTTATAAAGTTATCATAGACTCACAGTTTCTTTGATTATTTTTCATAAACAGAATATTACCTATATCTGGATCCTCCATATTCAGATTATAAGGAAATGCCAAACAAAATCGTTATGATTAATAGTAATGTACTGTAAACATCAATGATTTCTGGGAGTCTTCTGTTTACACGTGTGGGGGTCCTACTATCAACTATTCTCTGTGACAAACGTAGCTCTCCTTGTTGAGCTATCTAGCTGCACTTTATCAATGTATATATTTTTGTGTGTTTTACATACGACTCTGGTTCTGCACATGATATTGGTCCCATGCAACACTATGCAACACAATACTGGTCCCATACATCACTACACTAGATCCATACACCGCAACACTGGTCTCATACAACACTACACTTGTCCTAAGTAACATATCACTGGTCACATACAATCATATACTGGACCTATACAGTATATCACTGGTCCCCTACCACACAACACTAGTCCTGTATAATATAACTCTGACCCCATACAACACCACATTGGTCTTACACTACAAAATACTGGTCTAGTGCAACACCATACAACACAGTATTGGTCCTATAAAACACAACACAGCACAACACTGGTTCAGTGCATCACAACAATGGTTCTATACAAAACAGTACGGCACAAAATGTTCTTTTCTCGAATTTGGAAAATCCACATCACATTTCTTGTTATGATGTATTATCTAAATACCTAACCGTATGGCTGCGACTTGGGAAAGACGAGAAGGAAAAATGGTTTTGATAAAACATTTGAAACGGTAGGCCTCTGAAAGTCATTCACATGCAATCATACATTCATATGCCTTACTCATTGTAATGTATAACCAAGAAAGTTTGCCAGAACCAGTTACTCGTTCGAAGTACGTCTCCGTAGAATGTGGGCGCAAAGCCAGGACATTAAATGCCCCTCCCATCCAAACGGCAGAAGAAACCCACAACAAAGATGGTGAACAAAGACCCCAAACGACCTCAGAGTGCTGCAGTATTTCCCGTCTCAGAGACCTGAGAGGCCAGGACTTGTTTGTCCAGCGCTTACTGGACACTGTTGACCTTTTCCAGAACGAGATCCGGCCATGAGCAGTAATGAAGTTTGTAAAGGGGAAACATGTGCATAGCGGTGGTCATGGCTGGACATTTGTGCTGTACTCGTGGCTGATTACTTGTACTTTGGTCATTCCCAGGTATACTAATCATAGAATCGTCTGAACCCTCTGGCTATCAATGGTTAATCTCACTGTGCTTACTGCTATGCAAATAATCTAGGAAAAGACAGGGTCTGTCCACTGTAAGGATGGCTGAGCATGTATACAAAGGACGTGACTGGAGTAAGGCCAAGGTTGAACATTTCCATTATAACAGGAGACAGAGATCTACAGCGTGGCGGCATCATGAAATATATTGATATACTCTGACCAAAATTTTATGCTAATTTCATAGCATAGTGGAACATTGCCTTGGAATAGTGGGTATTGCTGGATGTTTCCATCATGGCTGTAGCCGGACAATGCCATTTGTTGGATGTTTTCAATCGTTCCACGTGTGGACCTTTCTCTGGGGTCATTATTTTGGCAGTGAATGTCAACGATAACACATACAAGTTGGTGCTGTAGTAACACCGACGCAGAAAGACAAAGTTAGTTGATATTCTTGCACGCTGGCTTGAAGTTTGGCTACCGAGGGTACACAGGGACGCTTGTGACCATTCACTGAGAGGCAGTGGCGGCTGGAGGGACACTAGAGGATCTACAACCACTTTGGGGAGATTTAGTCGTGGAAGGGAAGCAGCAAAACTCATGTCTACTCTGGAGAGAACAATGGTCTCCAAGGATACATGGAAGTGTCATGGATAGTCTCGGGTAAACTGTGGCCACCGAATTTGTACAGCGTTGTCTCTAAATTCGGGTGAACCACTGCTGGAGAGGCGTATATGTGTGCTGTGGCCATTCTAGAGTGAGATATTGCCTTTGAGGCTACAGACGAAGGCTCAGAGCCTCGCTAAGGCCCGCCAGTGATCCTTGTGATCTACCGTGGGACCGTGTTATGAGGATCAGGAGAGGAGGGAAGAGAAATGGAGGGAGGAAGAAAAGGGCCAGCAAGAAGTAAACGTTAAGGAGAAGGACATAGAGAGATGGCAGGAACGTGGGTGAAGTACGGAGAAATGAGAGGGACATGGGTAAGGCACAGAGAGATAAAAGATCCACAGATGAGGAACGGGGAAGATGGGAGGGACTTGGATGAGGCACAAGGGAGAAGGGAGAGAAATGTATGTGGCGCGGGGAGATGGAAGGGACATAGTTGACGGTTGGAGAGTAGATGGAGGGGGCATAGATGAGGGTCGAAGAAATGAGAGGGACATGGAGGAGGCACAGAGAGATGGAAGAGAGATTTCAAAGAAAATTAGAAAAATCACAAGAGGTGGATGAAAGAGCATGTACGTGAGCCAGGGAATACTCGGGAACACATGATAAAGGAAGATAACGGCAGACCTGATAGTCTGTGAAGTCATATACTGGAGGATAAGTCCCTCCAGCAATTCAGCGGGCATAGAAATGGCTATAATGGAGCACCATTTAGTAAGGAGTGGGTGTACCGACATGGGTATTCTATAGGCAAGTATGATTAGAAAACAATATCTAACCTAAAATTGGCCACATGATACCCTCGGCAACAGGCTATACTTGAAGAGAAAATACGTGTTGAAATATATGTACATTATATTACTCTTCTTGTAGAGTCTTACTCACTGGAAATTAATATCCTTAAAGTATTTGTCTGGCCGTAATTCAAGTGAATTGGTAGGGAGAGGGGATGGATAAGGGTGAGAGAGCGAGAGAGAGAGAGAGAGAGAGAGAGAGAGAGAGAGAGAGAGAGAGGGGAGGTGTAAGGATGAGGAAGAGGGGATGTATAAGAGTGAGGGAGAAGGGCGAGACAGTTGTATAGGTGAGGAAGAGTGGAAGGAAGAGGAGGAGGGAGGAACAAGGTCCTGGCTGGTAGGGAGCACAAGGACGAGGGAGAGGGAAAGATGATTGAGAGGGTCAGAGGTTAGGGAGACGGCAGACACAAAAGGGAGGCAGATGGGAGATATAACAGTACGGTAGAATGGGGGGAAGGGATGCTTGGGCAGGGGAAAGGCGAAGGCAAAATGGCGAGGGGGAAGGGAGGCGCAAGAGGGGGGGACGGAGTCAGGGAGAGGGATGGACAGGTCGAGAAAGAAGAAAGGCAGAAAAGTGAGAGAGAAGGGATGAACACGAATGAGGGGAAGGGATGAGTATGGAATGGAGAGAAGGGAGCCATGAGCGCAAGGGAAAAGGGTGAGAAAAGGTTGGAAAGGCATGGGGAGAGGCTGAGGCACAGGGACCAGTGAAAGGGAAGGTAGATAAATGAAAATAGGAGAGAAGGAAGAACGAGGAGGAAGGAGAGAAGAGGTACAAAAGAGAGGGAGAAGAAAAGCACGATGGTAAAAGAGACAAGGATTAGAAAGATAAGAGAGAGGGACAAGGAAAATACGCGAGTGGAGGAAGGCAGGAGGTGAGGGAGAAGTAGAGGGAGGGCAGGGAGGAAAGGAGGAGATAAACAAGAGTGAAAATAGTTGAAATGGAGATTAAAGGTTTACGGAAAAGGAAAATGGAGGTACGAAGGGAGAGAGAAAAAAAAGGAGGCACAAGAATAAGGGAGAGAGGAAGAAAAAGAGTGACGGTGAGGAACACTGTTAGGGAGAGGTGAGATGGAAGGATGAGGATGAGGTAAGTTACAAGAAAGGAGACTGATGAGTAAGGGAGATATGAAGCACACGGGAGAGAAGTTAGAGTCTGCCAAAGTCGTTCATTTATCATGCCTCAGGATATTTCGTTCTCGTGTTCCAATGATAAGTCGAAATGATGCGAAAATTATTTAATACGTCATACCCGAAAATGATTCATTACTGTACCAATTAATTCCTTGCTAAATTTCTGCTTAAAACTGGCTACGACGCAAAATATCATAACTGAACACTTTAGATTTTTCATTATCCCTTGAAAAATTATTCACCCTGGAAATGCTGCATGATACTGCGCAATGAATTTGAGAGAAACTGACCATTGAATTATGCTGTATGATGCTAAAGAGATAAGGAATCTTAATACAGTGGAAATCCTCACATAATTAGTATGAGTGTTGTGTGGCGATGAGTGCTGGACCATTAATGTGGGTGTTTCATGTAATACTGCGCATCGAACCGGCGGTTTGAATGTTGTGTGTTGCAGGGTTCAGACCATTAGTGAAAAAGTTGTACAGAAGTGGGTCTCAGACTATCTATATGTTTTTCGTGGTGACTGCCTCCTCTTGCCATCATTTATGAGGTTTGTGGTGTTAGTAGTGGGCTTCGGACCTCAGTGTGAATCATGTCTTTGGTGGTGGTCCTTGGACCAACCGTCAGTATGAGTGCTGTGCGGTGGTGTGAGCCACTCTACAGACTCTGAGCTGCAACTGAGAGCAAAGCTTTAGTATTTCTCTTTAAAGCATGAGTCAGACAAGGAGAGCCAGACGATAAACGCAGAGAGTAAGAAGGGTAAGAGGAAACGGAGTAGTGGGGAAGCAGATGTGTAAAAGTAAGAGGACTGTAAACAGAGAATGGTCACAGAGTGAGAAGCAGTGGAGGGAAACACTGGGAGCCAAGGGCGCGATAAGAAGACAGGGATTCCCAGATTTCAGCAGGGAGGGTGAGGACGCGAGACATCAAGTCAGCTCTAGGGAGAAGAGTGATCAGTTTTCCTCCAGGAGAAGAACACTCAAGTATTTAACCGTTGCAGGACTCTCCAGGTCAGGTGTTTACATTATCGGCTCTGCCTTTGAAGGAGAACTGTGTTCAGACATGCGACTCACACATCAGTATGACGGATGGGCGTTCAAATCTCCCTCCCATACACCTGTAGCGGGGTCGCTGCAGCGTCATCACAACAACTAAAAAGGAATGCACGCGCTACGGTATAAAAACGCAACGTAGAGACGCTGCAATAGCAGGGCATCATTACTTTAGATCGCCTCAGTGGAAGAAGCGTTACTCAGTGAGGCGCCCACAGCAACAATTACAACACTGTTATAGGAAACAGTACAGCCACAGTAATATTATCCGAAAACTGCAGGAAAAGAGCACTATAGCTGTAAGACATTACAGAAGTAGAGAACCACAGTCACAGTGTAACAGTCGTAGCGTACCGTGAATCCCAGCCCAATTAATTGCACTGACCACCGCTGCACTTCAGTAATTGGACATTGTGCTGATGGGCATAGCATCATAGCAGCAGACACCACAACACCAAGGTACCACTGTAAGGCATTATATCGCTGCAGATTTCATCTTAGTGAACTGTTGCAAAATCATCAACACTGGACAGCGGTGAAGACTCATTTCATCGCCTCCAGACTCCTTGGGTCAGCGCCGTCAAAATTTACGCTTCCGAGGTGCCACCTCCATCTTCCAGTCCCTCATCTCTGGCGCCCCAGAGGACGCAAAGATAGGATTCCTATGATCTTTTATCGTCATAAACGGTGCCTTGATGGATGCATCTCCTATATGGAAGAATGTCGACGATTTTACCATTGTCGTCAGCGTTCACAACAGGTCTCCCGAATACGCCACTCTCAGGAACATCCCCATATCCTCCGACAACGTCACCGTCAACCATACCAACTCCCGCGGTCATGTACATCGGCCTCACTTCTAACCCTGTGCCTTCCTCTAGTGTCTCGCCCAGACACCTTTACAATAATTCATTTCCGCAGAAACTTCTCGGTATCACTTTTGCCGATATAAATGAAGAACACGTCAACACCACCATGAAATCCTTTAGCTATTGTCTTAATATTCTTCGCCAAGACACTTGACAGCCTTACACATTACATCAAGTATATCTGCACAACGAAAATTCCGGCCTAGCTCAATCATGCCATCTCCGCCCGGTCTTCCTCCCTACCCACCACACAACAGAGACTATTAAAAAAAATGCAGTAAGATGCATGCAAGATAATCCTTGGTCCCTCTATAAAAAGGTGCTTTAAACACAATGTTCCACGCAATTCTGTCCAGTCGTTATATGGACCTCATCCAACATTTTCGGAAGATGCTGCTTTACCCCTCTCGCCACCATAGCCCTTGCCACCAGAGATCCCTCGTCCCCGAGCTGCAATGAAGCACTATTACTGCATCGAGACCCTTCGAGCAGCACAGAGTGCTATAAGACCAGCCCCATCCAAACAGCAGGGAAAACCATCAGTAATCAGCAGACACCCACCTCAATCTTTGCGCCAAGACTGTTTGTTTAGCCCCCATCCCCATTCTCCCACCCCTTCCCTTCCTACAACTCACTTGGCTTTCATTTGTATACTTCCTCTGTACTTTTTCAGCCTTTGGCTGCAGTGAGTTCAATAAATTATTATGATTTTCATTATAATCATCATTAACTGTTACTATTATTATCATTATTATTGTTATTATTATAATTATTATTATCATCATTATTATTATTATTATTATTATTATTATTGTTATTATTATTATCATATCATTATTACTGCACATGCGTCAACTCCAAAATAATAAAGTACCACAGTAAAGGTACACACAGAAGTGAGGAACCAAAGCATTAGGCACCATGATAGGAGAGCTTGCACTATATATATATACATATATATATATATATATATATAAATATATATATATATATACACCAGAGGTACAGAACGAGGGTGGACCACAGGAGTTGTGATAGTCTGTATTGTTTGAAAATCATCTTGAACTCCTGAGGAAAGTGTCCAATATTTTTCGATTGGCGGATGTAACCTGCATTGACGGCTTTAATGACCCTGGCAGTCGTGAGCCTATTGCTCAAATAATCATACAACCAACCTAGGACACTACAACAGCAGGATCCACGGCATTATAAATGTAAAGCATTACATAAGTGTCCTATCAAAGCAATGGGACACCATAGGATTAGATCATACCTTTACTTCACTATAGCATTACACCACTTTAACAATATCAAGGCAGCAAAGGATCACAGCAGCAGATAATCACAGGGACAGCACATCACACCAAAATTGACACCATTATAAACATACATTATGCCAGGCATCGGTCCCGGTAAGGCTCTTCTGCACACCACCACTAGTAGAGTGTAAAGACATCCTACGCCAGACAACAGTCCAGGTGCGGCGCAGCTGCCCACTGCCACCGACAGGGAGTACGAGTAAATACTTCCTACGCCAGGCAGAGACCGGCGTAGTTCAGCTGCCCGCCATCACTAGCAGAATGTTCTCTTTTTCTCGCTCTCCAATCGGTGTGAACTGCTTCGCTGAATCTTAATATTATCAACAACAACCATAAATTTTCTGGAACGATTCAGTCTTTTTCGTTCCGGTGAGCGGGTGTCCGGAATAATGGGGTGGAGAAATGGGGGTGAGAGATGGGGATAAGTGCTGGAAGCAAGGGATGGATAACGAATAGGATTGGTGGATGACCATAGCCAAGAGCTGTGAATGAAGGAGGGAGAAATGAAGCAGGAATTGGGAAGAATGATGTCTGACATCAATGGTTCCCGGAACCCAAGGACTCAGCGAACATTCCTTACGGGTTCCGTGAATATATATGATAATCAAAAAGAATAATGGAAGCCCAGTGGCTCATTATTTAGGAATGCAGTCCTATTAACTTGAGTTTGGCTAATGGCTGAAACAAAACGGCTTCTGAAGCTATAAAATTTTTGCTTATAAGAGAATAGGAGAGAATGGATGGAGAAAGATGAAGGTTCCAGACGCTATAACATGTTGCTTGCAGGGGCGTTCCACCAAGAATAGGTTAGAAACACTGGTGTAATCTCTAGGGATTGGTGATGATGCTCAGTACATGGATGGGGAATGAAGTAAACAATAGAGAACTAATGAAGATGAGGAAGTGGGAGACGGGAACGAGGTTAGAGGATAGGATTAAGGACATGGGTAAGGAATGCTGTCAATACGCTGAAAAAAAAAAAAATAGGAACGAGGGTTGGCTGATATGTGGAGAAAGGAATAGAGTGAAGGATGACAGTGACACTTAAGTGATAAGGAATAGGGGTGAAGGATAGGGGAGACTGAAGAAAAATAAGTGTTGAATAATATCACAGGGACCTGATGAATTAAGATTTGCCTACTCGAGAGCAGGGACTGAGGTTGGTTCATTAAAGGATAACATGAGTGAGACGTTTGTTGAGCCAAGAGATCATTGCCAAGATTGGAAGACCAGGAGGATACGACTTGGAGGACACGAGCAAGGAGCAGCTGACGGAAAGCCGTGCGTGTATATATCCACGATGGGCCATGTAAGAACTGACATACTGAATTTTGATATAGTGTACGTAGGTTATACAGATAATGGAAACGCTTCTTGAACTAAGGATTATGTAAAGTGTTGGTAAGACCAGAATCTGGTAGCTGACTGCAACATGCACACCATACCTCGACTGGACTGGAGCTTGACGCACACAGGTGCTCTCGACCTTTATATATGCATACACTAACTGGAACGCTGATCATGTAATGCCTGAGTTTGATTATGGAACGATAATTTCCGCGCAGTGATTCATAACCTTTTTTGAAAATGGGTGTTACATTAGCAAGCTGCCATTCCTCTGGAACTTTCCCCGTAACAAGTGAATTAAAGAGAGTAGTCAAGGGTTTGACTATCTCATTCTTTGCCTCTTTTATGGTCCTCGGATAAAACTTTTCTGAGCCTGCTGTTTTATCTAGTTCAATTTCATTTAGTGCTGACACTAACATTCAAAAGAGAGCAAGGAATGAGTACAGCTAAATAAGAAAGGAGGAACAGAGACACTCAGAACAACTGTCTTGTGAACAAAGCAGTTGATAATCCAAAACTTTTCCATAAATTCGTCACGAGTAAATTGTCAGTTAGAGAGCAGGTAATCAGTCAGGCTGATGGATTCACAAGGAAGACTTGCAGGGCTGACGTTAGAGTATTCCTGGAAATAACAGACAAGTTCAGAAGTTAAGTTTCGAGACAGCAACGTAAAATTAAGTTAAAACTTATTAGAAAAGCTGTAAAGATGTACTCTCCTAGTGTACAGAAGTTCAAAAAGTTATGCTGTATGATAGCAGAGAAAATTCATGAGAGGGGCTCCACATGTGTAACACTTCCCCTCCGTACAGTACAAATAGGTCATTGTATACATATAAACAAGGGGAGAGAGAGAGAGAGAGAGAGAGAGAGAGAGAGAGAGAGAGAGAGAGAGAGAGAGGGGTGTGTGTGTGTGTGTGTGTGTTAAAAGCCAACTTTAAAGAGATAAACCTCACGAGCAAAACTCGGCCTTGTGTGTCCGGGTGAGGTGCGGGAATAACGTCCATCACGGCACAGATGAGATACTACAGCTCTCAACGCTCCTGAAGCGCTGGTAGTCCGCTGCTGCTGCCTGGCATTATGGCCCATCCTTCTGCCTCGTACTTCACCGAGCCTCCTCGTGAACCCTCTTGGTTCCAAAGAGATTCCTAACAATATATGTCTTTCAGTAGTGTCCCGAACCCCGCTGGTTCATAGAATCCTCACCCTGGGCGCTTCACACCAGTTCCTCATCCCAATGAGTTCACATTAAAGTCATGGTGCAGCCGCTTTGTGCTTTTCAAGATAATGCATTATATTTCTCCTTTAAGTAAACCCAGTTAGCGTAGAATTGGAATTCCTGTGATTTAGATGATCTTTGAATATGCCTTCCTAAGCAAATGTACCGATGAAGGAAGAGACAAATGCCAACATTTCCAATAGCTATGTCACTTATCCAGAGCATATGAGGCTTGGATAAACATAATATACATCACGTCTATTGGGTATCTCAAGTATTAGATTCTGTATCCGAACGACTGGATTTTTTGTTACCTTTCCAGGAAATGACGTCATGGGCGAATTTCTTACATGGAACCAACCTTAAACCAGTCATTTACACCTTATACTGATCATTTACCCTGGGATAGATCATTACGCACGCTCATTGACATAATCACTCATGAAGGCTCCGTCACTCAGAATACCGATTACGACCATTTAGTATTTGCCACTGGAGTGAATCTTCAGTTTAGGCACTGAACATTTTCACTGGCATTGGACACTCCTAGTGGTCATTTGATACGAGAATGGACCACCAACCAGCCTTTCATACAGTGCCATTAAACCCATACCTTGGGAAAGGACCACTGACGTCTTCTGTGGAGATGCCTCATCAACTTCTGAACATTAAAACTAAACACTAACTTTGAAAAATGATCATATTTCAACTTCTTGAACACTCCCAATCAAGTTTAGCCCTAGGAGTAGACCATTAAACACTGAGTACACTCACAGTAAATAATCGACGTGGGAGAAGACTGTTTCAATCAGCTGGGCGACAGAAAACTCTCATTTAATAATTACTGAGGGAGGGAACCGTTATTCAGCCTTTGGAGCATTACCTCTTGAACACATGCATGGTAAATATTTACTTTGGAAGGGGACCCTCAGCCAGCGTCTTCACCGTTACCCCTGAATAGCCACACCCAGGGAGCGGACCCTCAGTTTGCCACTTGAGCGCTACCACTAAGCCTTAGGAGGATGCTATCATCCTCTTGAGCACTGTAAATGAACATTTATCGTAGTAGAGGGCCATTCTGTAGCTACTGGAATACTACCACTGAACATTTGACTGGTAAGCAACCAAATCTTGTCCCTTACGGAAGCCTTCTCCTTCCAACTAAAGATTAGAGAGTGGCCAAAATCCTAGAATTTTTTGGTGGGGAAGAGAGGGCCTGGGATCACAGTATGTCGTGGGCTGTGATGTAATAGACGATGCACTCTCTCTCTCTCTCTCTCTCTCTCTCTCTCTCTCTCTCTCTCTCTCTCGTGCGCTTTTTCTTTTT
>JAYMFT010157801.1:0-12487 GCA_038088735.1 Panulirus argus | reverse complement strand
TCTCTCTCTCTCTCTCTCTCTCTCTCTCTCTCTCTCTCACACACACACACACACACACACACACACACAAATACACACACACGCGCGTTTTTAGCTGACGAGGGCCTCACATCGGCATCATTCGTATGTGGGTCTTTGCAGACGAGGGTCTCACGCCTGTCCCCATCCATTTGTGAGTCTCTGCAGACGGTGGCATTGTCCCCGCTCTACGTGTCTACGAGTACCCCTCAGCACCTAATGCCCACGTGTTTGCAAGCCTCACCAGACTAGGGTTTGGTCTCCTTCCCTTAGCGTATCTGCCAGACTCAACAGACGAGAGTCACCCTAGCGTGACAGCCTGGTTGTAACGACGATGGAGCAGCTGCCGTGTGTCGACTATATTCGTCTTGTCCTTGAGAGCTCAAAGCCCAGCTGGATCAAGAGGAGTTTGTTTATTCTTACCATGGATCACAGATCTTCAATTCTGTTCTTGTGCTAACAGTGCTCTTAGCACTGGACAGGAAAGGTCGAGCCACTACACTGACCATCCAGAAGCGATTCATACAACAGAATGATATAATCACTGTTACAAAGAGCAACTTAACCACAGTGCATTTTCCTTTTACTGTTGCTCTTATACTAATCTGCACTTATAAAGTGTACGTCTGTACCTCCCGCATGTTGAGATAGATTACAAATTGCTTGGTGGGGGTATCGTCAGATGACATTAGTAGAGTGAAAGAAGACATCTTGTGGGTGCTCCTAGGTCATACCCCTCGCATACGGACTGTTTGCTTTAGTGTTTATGTCGCTGGTACCTACATTTCATTGTTCTTGTTGCCAAGCGAACTTATCTAATGTCACTGAAAGGAAAAGGTTTCTATCTCGAATTTTCTGAAGATGCCGGTAGACATCATCTCATTATTTGGCACAAGCTGAGGTACATGTTTCTTCACTGCATCCTTGAGTGGTATTTGTGGAATAGTTTTGTATTCTGGGACATTATCCAACGTCATCACAATTGATACGTTACTCACTGGAGTTGAACGCTGACATTAGTGGAGCTGTGAAGCTTTCGTCCGGCAGGTACAAAATCAGCTGCCAGAAAACAAACAAAAAATAAAAAAGCAGAGACAAAAGGGTTATAATTGTATTGAAAATACTAGATTTTATATGCTGTGCAGTCACACATGGATAACCTATCGAGCAGAAATCCTTAGTGCTGAAGAACCTATGCTGCTGAAATACTCATACCGTTTGAGAATCTAAGGTACTGAAGAGCTCAGATTATTCTACGGTCCAGATACTGTAGGTTAAGTTAGGTTAGGGTAAAAGGCTGCCGAAAGATCCAGACTGCTACAGGACTTGGGATATTGAAAGGCTCATATAACTAAAGCATCCAGGCCACTGAATGCTATAGGCTACTGAAGGACTCAGAGTTATGCACTATCTAGGGTTCTGAAAAAGCCAGGATGACGATGGATCGGGCTATTAATGGATTAAGGCGTCTGAAAGGTCCGAAACGCTAAAGGACTAAAGCTATTGTAAGACCCAGCTACTGACATGATCAGAAACTGACGGACCCAAATACTGAAGGATTCAGGCTATTTGAAAACTCAAGGCTATTGTAGGACTTAGTTACATAAGGACTGAGACCACTGAAAAGCTGAAATTATTGAGTGAGGTGAAGATCCAAGGCTACTGACAAACCCAAACTGTTGTTCCCACGCAGCTGCGGGTACCACGATACTGAAGAATCTACATCAGTGAAGAACCCGTGCTCTTGAAAGACCCACGTTACTGAGAGACCCATGTTCCTGCTAGATCCTAAGCCACTGCGGGTCCCTGGACACGGAAAGACCACGGTACTAAAGGACTTAGACTACTGAAGAACTTTGGCTGCTGATCTAGGATACTCTAGGCTATTAAGTGATCCAGGCTACAGAAAAACCCAAATTACTGAACGGACCCAGGATTCAGAAAAATCTAGCCTACTGACTGCTCAGGCTATTGCATGACATAGGTTACAGCAGGACCCAACCTAGTGAAGGATTTAGGTTTCTTAGAGTTCAGGCTTCTGAAGGATCTAAGTAACTGAAGGACCCAATATAAATGTAGCTATATCACACAGTAAAATTCTGTATTGCGAAGGTACTGTGTACTGAACGTAAAACAGTAAATATCATATGCTAGTATGTGGTATGTAAGACTCGAGGCTTTAGTGTACAGTGTGTATATGTTAATTGCTTAAAGGCACAGTTGGAAGGAGTTGTCAAAGATTTGCCAGGCTTTACCTGGCATGGGCATGGGCCCCTCCCAAGTTCTTCCCCGGTTGAGGAGTGAAGCAGCTGCAGGTAGTCAGCATTAGAATATGTTCTGTAAGAGTAGGTTAGATACTTTGCATTATGTGAGATCTGCAGCATCTGCTAGTCAGCAGCTCAACAGAGTCTAATCAACAGCAGTGTAGTGGCAAGTTAGCAATGACAGTAGCAGGTAATGTGAACATCAAGTAAAGTGTTAGTAGCAGAAACAGGTCAGCAGTGATACGTCAGAAGTATATAGTTTCAGGGTCATTATGACCACTAGCAGGTGAGGTTAGCAACGACGTTATAGGCAGCAGGCAGTGGCAGGTGGTGAGCGTGAGTGTGGTGAGGCAAGGAGTCCAGTGGTATTGTGTCCGCGGCTACCTCTGCCACCGGGGTATTTTTGGCCGCCACTCTGACCCTGGTCTGATGCTGTTTCTGCTGTTGATGTTTGTGCTAAAACTGATGCATCGTCGCTGTTCATGCAGGTGTCATTGCTACAACAGCTGCTTCCCTTTACTTCCTTATCTGGCGCCTCTTCAACTCTTGCTATCACTCTAGTACCACTGCTGCTTCATCTATTACTGCATCAACTGCTACTATCATTCCTTCGTCATGGCTGTAGCCGT
Organism: Panulirus argus; assembly: GCA_038088735.1. Taxonomy (NCBI): domain Eukaryota; kingdom Metazoa; phylum Arthropoda; class Malacostraca; order Decapoda; family Palinuridae; genus Panulirus; species Panulirus argus. The sequence continues at coordinate 9,576 of JAYMFT010157801.1, read as the reverse complement.
CATATCTCCAGCACTGTTCTTTTACCTGACCATGCCCCAACGCATCGTTGTACCGTCCGTGTACTTGCTGCCTCGTTACTATTAGCTGGGCACTGACGAAGAAACACTAGCCAGCACCGGAGGGTGACCATTCGGGATCATCTGGAGAAGCAAACCTTCCTAGAAATGACCAGCTGCTGGGCTGAGTTCACCACCAGGGTCCGGGACTTAGCCAAGGCAGGTCTGGCACTCACAGTAGCCATGTGAGAACTTGGGGTCACCCACCTGGGTCCAGCCAACCACCTGACTGGCAAGCGATGCTGGACATCATTTGCCTGCCGTACTTACGACTACACTGGCTGCCTACAGAAATAAAAACCGACCTGTCGACCCAAAGAATGACTTCTCTGTATCCGTCGTACCTAAGACTGACCTCTAACTGCCGAACCTACGACTTTATCTAAGCAACTTGTCGATCCTCAGAATGACTACTGACTGCCTGTGAGTCTAAGAATGGCCGCTAACTTTCAATCAGCAGTAAGAATGTCTGTCATCTGTCTCCCAAACATAGAATTAAATGCTAGCCAAGTATTGGACTTACGAATGACCACTTATCATCTCCTGCTGGACCAAAGACAAACCATTAGCTACCCACTGTATCTCCACATTTGAGGAAAATCTTCGAGGAACCGTTAAGTTTCTTGAAATCTTCCATCGTTTTGTCGTGTTCCACAGACTGCCACACAGTAATGTATGTAGGTAGGCAGACCACACTCACTTCATGGCCTATAATATCTGGGATGTAATAGCCGTGCTTGTGGATCAAACAAGCAGTCCTGGTTTCGATCCAGGCTCGGGACAAACATAATAAAGTGTCATTTCACTTGTTGCTCAGCTCACCAAGCAGTGAACATTAGCAAAGATTTCAGTCCACTCTAGTAGGTTGGTAGTTTAGGAAACTACAGTCAACATAAGCCAAAATAGCAGAGAGAACTGGCTCTTTTAAAGCCTAGAAATAATTCTTGAAAATCTACCTGGCACCCTCTCGCAAGTCACAGTGCTGAAGTTATCGAGTCAGATGAGATGTGCCACAACACCTACACTCACCCACTAGTGTGATAACATGCACACCGGAATGCCACTACTCATGCACCACTGTCGTAACAAGATCATCCTCGGTTTCTCCTAAACCACCTATCAAGAGACCCCTGAGATTCCCCTTTCCACTCAATGAGGTAGTGAGGAGGAAACTGCGTAGTTCACCCAATGAAATATATAAGATTCCGGAGCCAAAGCAAAGAAATCAGGTGATGCTCCTCAATAATTACTTATATCTCTTACTGCGTATTATATTCTTCAGTTCGAAAGCATTAGCTTTTAGCTTGTGTCTCGGGTCTATGTGTACGCCACCGCCACTATTATCTTACCACACTGTGTGCCTGGGGTGTGTGTGTATATCCCACCACAACAGCTACCACGCCACACCATGTTTGTGTGTATCCCATCACAACCATCATCACACCACACCATGTGTCTGGGGTGTGCATCCCACCACAACCACTACAACCACAACCACACAAGACACTACAACACGCTCAGCGCCACCACCATCATCCCCTGACACACACTCACTAAACGTGCAGAGTTCAGCTGTCAGCGCAGGAAGGCAGAAGTTTACGTTTCAAATGTGGAAGCTCTTCCAAAATGTAAATTACGAAGTATATCTTGCGTTTCATGGTTGCTGACTATGTCAGCCGTGTATCCGTTTCTTACAACATCTGGACCGTGGCGAAGCTACAATCTTGGATTTCACTACATGGTTGCTGACAGCTACACCAAGGAGCACTCATCGTCTGCGTGCTGTGTTGCGGGACCAGACACCACACAAAACAATTCTCAGATCCATTTTTTTCTTTTTTTTAGTACTAGTCGTAATTTTGATTGATTTTCTTGCCAACATATTTTGAGCTCTTCATTTTCATGAAGACTCCTTTACACAACCTGTTGCATACAAACAGCCGAACGTCGTAGTGTCTTCCTGTAGATGTTCGTATCTATAAACAAACCTCTTTGCCTCTGAGAGCAAGTAAAACCACAGGATATAGTGCGGGATATGCAGAAGTCATAAACATGTCCTTGTGTGGTCAAATGCATCATATATATATATATATATATATATATATATATATATACCTTAGTCTGAGCCAGATACTTATTCTATCAACACCCCAAGGGTGGACAAACAGCTGGGTTAACCATGGACCGACTGTAGCAACCAGGATTCGAACCTATGCGCCCGACCCTAGACGACCCGTGAATGCGTCTCATTCAGGAAGGCTAACTGCTGTCAGTAACCATATACCTTCAGTGATGAAGCTGTTTTAATATGAGGACATCATTATCCTGTAGGATGATATGATGAGGGAGCGGGGAGGACACAGAGGCCGGTGGAGTGGGTAGGCGGCAGGTGTAGTGGTGGTGGTGGCCGGCCTGGGTAGCGAGCCAGAAGCTTCCTGAAGTTGCCTTCCAACCCTTGCCAATCCTCTCAGGTATTGCAACGTCTCCAACCACGATCGGCATCTCAAACCATCTCATCTCGCTGAGGTCTCCCAAAACAGAAGAAAAAACTTTTTAGGAAACTATATTAGACGGAAATTTGTTCTATTTCTGTGTGGGGAATCTTCGATGAAACTTATTTGGTGTTTCACAGGATCGGGAGACTGACAGAAAGGTTTGCAGTCTAGAGCCGCATTGTTGGCAAGTAAGTCGTCAAGGAGAGTTTCCACCAGTGATTTATGTCTGTCAGAAACAATGACCCACAGAAACAATGGCAGCTGCAGGGCATTACGGGACAAACATTTCCGTACTTTCTATACAAGCATCACAAAGTCTGTGATCTCTGCTTAAGACGAGATTAGATTTTGAGTAGATTCATAAATCTACTGCTTACAGGAAGGCAACTGTCATTCTAAGTCTAAAACATGAGAGAGTCTTATATCAAAGAGAATGAAATAAATCTGAGATATATCAAATGGAGGAAACGGCGAGGCTGGCCAGAATTTGAGATGTGGCCGCCGTGTCAGGCTTACATCCTTAAGTACACAAATATGAAAGAATGTCGACAATCACCCGACATGCAGCAATTACCTTTGTAATCCTTCTCGTTCTAGCGTCCCAATAGATTATTCCAGGTGAACGTTTCTTAGTTATTCATCCACATGTGACTCCCACATTATGTCGCGTGCCTCATGTACGGATTAATGACGTCAGTTGTATCGTTCTACACCACAGGAAGTTAGTGTCACGCTGCTGGTCACGTGTGATGGTCCGGTGACTTGAGATGTTTCTCTGGTAGAACTCCAACTCCTCCCCAGAGGTTTCACAACAGTTAGATGTACAGAAAATGGTGGTTAAAGATAGAAACAGAGATACAAATGTATATGAATACACACCTATATACATAAACATACATGTACATTCATATGCACATACAGACACAACACAGACATATACACAAGTGCACAAGCACACCACACATGCATACATAAGTTTATCATGTGTTGTATACATATCTAACTTCTTTTTGTCGCTGGAGTAGGCGTTAGGCTGTTTTGTAAAGGACCGCAAGCAGTCGCAGCCAAATCAAATATCACTTAGATATAATAAAGAGGATAGATACCACTGCGTCTGTGACAAACGCAAGTGAAATTCTTGTACAGCAACTGTAAAACTTCGCAAATTAATGAAATGTCGGGCGTATGTCAGTTCCGTGTTGCGCCAACCCTTCCATGCTTCAAGCGGGTCCAGACATACTGCGTCGCCATTTCAACCAGAGCAGGGTAGTGCTGTGGCATGTTTATCACGTTGCCTGGGATTGAGGTTTGTGAAGCTTGTGTTAACTCTCTCGTTCAGAAGCTCTCTGAAGAGCAACAGGTATGAACCTGATGAACCTACCCACTGGACCCTGACTGAGACTACTGCGCACCGAGATAACGCTCATCTTGGCCAGAAAATGATGATATCTTTACGTTTTAAGCTGCAGTGGGAAAAGTTGCTTTTTAGCTCACACCTGTGGTGATCAAGGAGCTTTGGAATGCACTGTACATAACGAACGGAAAATTGGAATGATCCACGCCGTCTTTGGCATCAGTCCCACCTCGGGGACGAGCGTTTCCTCTTTCTTTTATGCGACTTAGTTTTTCACGTACATCTCTTCCCCCTCTCCATGCAGTAGTGGCAAGAGTAGTGCAATAGGATGGCCACACTTCTCGTTTTCATTATCGTACTTTGACCCGTTTTCTATGGTTGTTACATAGATTTGTCTGTCCTCCTAGCTAGGTTAAACACTCTTTTTTCAGTTAAGTATCTGTGTTTCTCTCTAGTGATTACAACTGGGTGATGTTTCTTCTTGCTCCATCTTGAAAATCTAAGGGCTGGCACTTTAGCTCTGTAGAACCAGATGTCTTCCTCATCTCAGTTTATCAGACAGAGTTAAAACTTTATTTTTGCTTGCCATACAGCTCTGGAATAACTTTTTTCTCACTTTTTTCACTGAAAGCACTCTAACCTCATTTACCATATCTTGCGGCACCCCTGCCGCATGATACATACATTAAAATTTAGTTGTGATTTGTATTATTTGAGGTATTTTTGATTCCACGGAAACTATGGAAAGGTCAATGGGGTCTGGTTGTGGATAAGGAGCTATGGTTTCGGTGCATTGCAAATAATAGATAGGGAATGGGTGTGAGCGAATGAGGCCTTTTATTCGTCTGTTTCTGGGGCGACCTCACTAACGTGAGAAACGGCAAACAGGTATGGAAAAAGAAAATCATACATTTGGAGTATAGGTCCATTATTTAATCAATTATAAAAGAAAAAACGTCAGACTTCTATAACGTAAAAGAAAAAAAGATACTACATTAAAATGACATAAAGAAAAACCCCTGGGAGACCCCTGGGAGATGTCTAGGGCAACCCCTGGGGAATCACTGCTCTAAAAGAACACAACATAGATGACATGAAAACCTTTCCATTTGCTCGCCGGTGTCAGTCAATATTACTAAGTGTCCTGCTTAGATGTCTGGATAAGGCTCTGTAACCATGTAACTAGCTCATGAAGATCCTGATTAGAAAACCATAGTTAAGGAATCTATTTTCATTGTTTTATATGTTGATCTTAACGAACTCTTCTTTCCGACTGTCTCTGGGTATACGTGGAAGTAAATCTGCTGACAAATACGGGCGTAGATACCATCATGGTTGGTCAGCTCGGCGAGGAAACTGTCGTAGTTACTTCAAGATCCACCTCAGTAATTGCTCCTGCGAATCACTTTAGATTTTTTCCAGAGGTTTTGTAGTGTGTCTGACGTTTAGTTACAGTCACAGACATCCGTCATACTGTTTAACTGTGCCTGCCACTATCGCCGCAGGGAGACATAACCAGAACGTGTCGTCACACACGCAACAGCGCCAAAACTTTTCTCACGGCTTCATGAACAACTTGTGGACATGTGTAGTGGTGAAGCGCTCTGGCGACGACTGTTGCTTCTGGATAAATCTCGTCAAGTAGCCAAATGGCGAATAGGCCAAGGACCTCGCGAAAGAATGTTTACATTTTTCTGTTGGTTCTGCAGCCGCAGGGTGTGTGCTGACCACGAGTCAGGCGTGTGGTTTTCTGCCAACCTCTTCGATTATGAACATGATTCATAGACGATTTAGAAAGATGAGGGATTTTGCTTCATAGAGGCTGTTGCTCTCTCCTTGCCCAGCACTAATGTGGTGCTTCTGTGCACCAAGCCCCATTCTGGACTAGTGGTAGTAGAAAGTAGAGCGGGGTATAATCTCTTGACTTGAACAGACACCTTGATTGACCTTGATTAGGTTCAGTAATTACTGAGTCAGTCTATTGGTAACTATTCACTAAAGTCCAGTAACAAGAAGAGAAAGACGTTGTCAAAGTGTATCGTCCAGCCGTAAGGTCCCTATCGCCCTTGTCTCAACACTCCCGACACTAAGATGCCTTATTCCAACCTGCCACTCCCTGTTCTCCAGTACGGCCAAGACTCAATAGGGTCGAGAGCTCCAGCTGATACTGGGTTCAACACAGTTGTCTTCATAACTTCCTCCTGTAGCTATATAAACTAACACTGTATTTGTATATCTATATTCATATGATATACAATTACTATATCGTCATATTTGTCACTCATTCATTCATAATCCTTTAAATATGAACAAATATCCGCAGGTGCACGCACACACACACACACACACACACAGGGCAAAACGAGTGTAAACTCTATGTAGCACAAAACCAGTTAACACACACACCTTTGAGAGCATCGTCATCGTCCCTACCTTCTGTGTCCGTCACCTCTGCTTAAGAAAATAAAGGATTGTTTGTCTGCCGTGTAAAACTCGAGAATGTTACCCCACGCGCTCTGTCACCCACTAAAAGGACACTTTTTCTGTCTGAAGATCAGGCAGGAGTCACTCGAGTATAGTTTCTGGCAATCAAAAACTTCATATAGCATTTACACTAACGATTTTGGAAAACATTTCTTCATGTGTTGTGATATGATATGGTGTCCCGATACCCCTGTCTGTATGTTGGTTCTTCTTTGCTTCCTTTTCTCTTTCTTTTTATGTTATAGTTATATTTATATCCATGTGTGTATGACTTTATATGCTTATATTCTAGTATGATAGCATAGGGTTTGTATGTGTTTGTTTGTATGTCTGTTCATAGGACTTATGTATAATAAACAATTGATTTGTCTCGTACATAGTTCTTCTATTGGTTCATCCTGGAAAAATATCCAATAGCCGCAGAGGTGCTATCACGGGTAGCATTTGAGGGACTACAGACTACCATGAAATAGCTTACTTTCCCTTATTTGTAAAGGAAATGGAAGGTTTAGGATAAACTAGTTCAAACTCTTTCATAGACAATTCAATCATATCACGTAACCTTGTGGCAATTTTATCGCCGACGGTTGAAGGTAAGCATATATCTTGTTTATTGCTTCGGGTTCTGACGCTGCTATAGGAGCAGAAACGATTTCCAGTCCTTTACCTCATAAAGGATACTGGTACATTTTTTTATGTTGAAGGCTCCAGTCACGGATAAAAATCCACATCAAGGCCTGGGCCTAATTGAAATATGGAGGAATTAAGAAAGGGGGAAAAACAGACAGGGAAAAGATTTACAAATTTTTGAGAAAGTGAAAAACATGTCTATTGAAATGAGCCTGGTCATAGTTATTATGAAAAACACGAGAAGGAAGAGAGTTCCAAAGCTTCGACGTGTAGGGAAAGAAGCAGTTCTCAAAACGGCACACCCTTGAGTTACCGATGGCCACACAATAATCATGTGACGCAGCAGCTTGCCGAGTATTCCGTGGTCTGACTGATAAAGTTATTCATATCTCAACGTCTCAATAGAAGTACCATCCGGCGTCTACCCCCATAGACAACACACTGGCCTGACAGACAGTAACCGTTAAGAGGGAGAGTGGTTAAGGGGGTTGCGTTGTAGGGGTTGACCTGGGTAGCTAGGTGCATCTTGGACCACTATTCTTATGTTTTCCTTTTAGTCAATTCTCTCATAATGATTTGGTTGATGATAGGATGGGTTTTAAAATTGTTTGGGGACAAATTCAAGTTCTCAGTATCATCAATTAAGACAGATTCAGTGACCTTGCGGATAGCATAATCAGATGAGGGGTACAATGTGACTGGGTTGTTTAGGTCTACAGGGTGATCGTTTCTATGACAGTGTTAAGCTATTATATTTTTGGGTCATCCCTACGTACTGCGTGACGGTGCCAATAACATCTCTCAGTTTAATTTTTCCGGTCTGGCCAATGTATGTATCTTTATATGCCTTACATTTGACGGTGTATACACTCCCAATCGTTGAATGATTTGGCCTACGTCTAATCAAGGTCTTACTGATACTGTTATTGTACTGGAGGGCAACATTACAAGCATTATCTTTTACTTCATGCGTTACATTAGCTAAGCTGGGAGAATAGGTCAGCAGTAAACATTTAGACTTATCATCTTTAGTCACATTTTTGTTACTAGATGCATAAAATGCCTTCCTAGTTTTCCAGTAAGCCTTGTTCACAAACCATTCAGGGTAACTTAACTGCCTAAAGATACGTCTTATATGACAACATTCGTCTACCAGGCCTATGGGATCACATATTCGTAGAGCTCTTAAAACAAAGATATAACTACAGGCATTTTCATAGAAGAATCATGAACTGAAAGATAATTAGTATAGTTCTCAGAGTTGGTAGACTTCCTTAGCTAATGTAAGACATGTACTAAAAATCAGCACTCGTAATGTTGCCTTAAGTACAATGACAATATCAGTAAGACCTGAATTAGAAGTAGGCCAAATCATTTAACAATTGGCAGTGTTTACGCCGTCAAATGTAAGGCATGTAAAGATGTATACATTGGCCAGACCGGAAAAACTGCAAAGGAGAGATGTTATTGGCACCGTCACGCAGAACGAAGGGATGACCACAAAATGCAATCGTTAAACACTGGCATGAAAATGATCACTCTGTAGACCTTAAAAATCCAGTTAATCTAAAGCCTTTTGCTGATTATGCCACCAGCAGCGTCATTGAATCTGTCTTAATTGCTAATACTAAGAACTTTAATTTGTCCCCATGCACCTTTAAAGACTATTTTACTAAACCAAATTATTATGAAAATTGACGAAAACGAAAACATAGGGAAAGTGGACCAAGATACAACTAGCTACCCAGGTCAAGCCCCGCCACGCAAACCGCCCCCCCCCCAAACCACAACCACCACCACCACCACTTTTCCTCCTAACGGTTACTGTCGGTCAGGCCAGTGTGTTCTCTATGAAGGTAGACTCCAGACGGTATTTCTGTTGTGATATTGAGATCTAAATAACTTTATCAATTTTTGGCACCTCATGACGTGGATTGTCTATACAAAACATATGCCACATGAATAGAAAAATTACATGTTAAATAGAAGTTATATGAACTACTGAAGTGTGATTTCACCTTCATAGCTTTAATCACAGACTAGTTTGATCATTATATATATATATATATATGTGTGTGTGTGTGTGTGTGTGTGTGTGTATATGTATATATATGTAAATATTATATGATGATCCACAATGCGCACGTGAAATACATATATAGCATAATCTCACAAGAAAGGAGACGAAAACGAGCAGTTCCAAGCTTTCGACTTTGTTTCAAGTCATCTTCAGGGTAACTGTTTTTTATCAGTGAAGTTCACTGATAAGAAACAGTCTCTCTGATAAAATAAATGTTTACTATGTCCCTTGTAAGGGTTGTGATCAGATTTACATGGGTCAATCAGGTAAACAGTTGGAACAAAGAATTAAGCAATATAAATATTCAGTTAGGACCGCTATTACCTCATGTGCAATATTTAAACATGTAGAGAATTTTAATCACCCAGTAAACTGGGAACAAGCCTGTATGATATATCTATGTTCTTCTGTTACCGAAAGGCTTATTGTTGAATCATCACTGATCAAAACTTGTAACACTATGAACTTAAATGATG
>JAYMFT010157780.1:0-12487 GCA_038088735.1 Panulirus argus | reverse complement strand
ATGTGCAGTGAGTGTAGGAAGGGTTGGTGATGTAGGTTAGTGGAGAAAGCTTCCCTGTTTCCGGGGTCGTTTAACGCTGTGTATAAACCATTAAGATGTAATAACTGTGTGTGTGTATTTTTGTGTGTGTATGTGCACGGATATACTCACACATCACACACATGCACACACACACATATATACACACAACTACGTACAAAGACGCACAAACCCAAACACATATGGCCAAGAGAGACTTCTTAACCATTACACTGATGACCAGCCGCTGTGAACAGCCCCGTCGTCATCCATCCGTCATGAGGGCCTTTGTTATATGAAGAGTGAGGCGGCCAGAGCCTCCTGAATACCGTGGGGTAGGCAAGGACGTCGGGATTGAGAGCGTGGGAAAGGAACAGACATAAACAAGAGGTGTAATTTAAGGGTTTTCTATACTGTGCAGGTAACAATGGGAAACTAAAGTGTGCGTCTTCGCTCTCTCAATTCTGTTTGTTATTTCAGGAAATCTATCGTTCGTCAGGTTCTTTGTAAAATGGTAAAGTGTGGGATTGTTTATTTTTTTCTCTTTCGTCTGAACTGTGGTAGACTGCGGTGAGGGCAGAAGTGCATGGTGACTTTCTTTTGAGTTATCCGCATACCAGAGACAAATGTTACGGGCAATCGAAAATTAGAATTCCGCTGAAATGTAAATAAAGTGGGAATGGAGTTAATGATGAAAGATAGATATATAGTAAAAGTCTCGTAGTAGAAAAGTACGCAAATCTCTGCTCAGGAATGTGTGGGGTTGCCATCACATACCGCAAGCGGGTGTGTGAGTAACAGACCAGGACCATACGGGTGTAACCTGATCCCAGGCGAGGATCTCGTGACAGGTGGTAGGAGTCTGGTGGAAGCTGGAGGGTTATGGTTTTTAATCTGTGGAAGGTAGGGAGAATGGCACTGAAACTGTACCCAGTCTTCCAGCTGTAATATTTCCCATGTTTCAATAACAGATTATCATTTCATATCAGTTAACCCTGATTGGGAGAATAGGTACATTATCTTTAGGGCCATAACATAGATGCTCAGTTCCAGTAAATGACAACGAACACAAATGGAGAAAATTATGTGTGACACAAATCTTTAAGTCTGGCTAACACGTTATGATTTATGTAAAAGTCTCGTAGTAATGAGGTAATTGATGGCATGAGGTGTTAGAATGAGGACATACTCCGAGATAAGGAGACATCTTCCTTTGCAGGCAATTTTGCGGATATTTCTGGCGGAATGATGATGTGTTATGGTATTCAACTGATGACAGAGCATCGGTCGAATCACGCGTACGCCAGCAGGTCAGGAGGAAGCGGTACACATCATAGGTGGAACACAGGAGTTAAGTCCCAGTGATCAGGGAGGAGCAGTGGGGTGGGGTGAGGGCCGTCTAGTCCCGACAGTCAAGTCGTGGGCAGCAGAGAGGGAACGGCTGTTGGAGGTCTTCAAACTGGAGACAGGTGTAGTTTGGGTTGTGTAGCTTCAGATTACACCTGAGGAGAAAACAGGGTTTAGACAGGAGCTTTCCCTGGTGATTTCTTTATCCAATGCCAGGAAGACAGACTGTGGGTTTCAATATGAATGTTTCTTATTGTTTACAGTAATCTAGATTTTATATGTACCAAATAAAAATCTGTACATGTTACGACACTGCAGTTTTCAGTATGTATTTTTTTGTCAATTATTGTCCTACTTTCTTTAGAAGAAAAATTATATCCGACTTTATAATTCCTTTTATGTGTAGTTTCTCTTCCATTACAAACATCTGTTTGAAGCTTTAAGTAAGAAGAATAACTTGATTTTTTTTTATCGTTTTTTATTCGTTACAAGATATTCATTCTACTGACCATATTAGAGTTTCATATTCAACACTGTACTCAAGACAGCATTGATATATGGAGCTGAAACATGGACGTTGATTAAAAACCACTGATGTAAGTAGACTGACAACGACAGGAATGAAGCCGGTAGGAATCATCCTGGGTAAAAGAAAGCTGAACAGAATGCAAAATGTAAAAAGAAATAGAAAGAACTTCAATGTAATGCCGCCAATAACAAAAACTGAACAAATAAGTTTGAGATAGTTGAGACATCTGGAGAGAATATATGAGGAGAGAACATCTGCCAAGCACTTCATTCAGCACTGATTGGAGAAGACCAGCTGACAGACCGAGGAAGAGATGGACACATATCACCCAGCAAATCTTATGAAAATATTAAAATGGGAGGTTGGATACACTGCAAGACGATGGGGCTTACAAGCTGAAGGCTTACCTTGGGTAAGCAAGAATCAAGTAATAATAATGATAATGATATCAATTCTAATAATGATAATGATTATGATAATGATAATAATGATATTGATAATAATGATAAATATGATAATAATCATGATAAACATAGGAAACAGCATTTCAAGGTCTAAACATTTATGTTTTACTTATTTGATATAATTTGTCGTACCTTACTCACATGTTTCTCACAAACTACATCTTTATCAACCATCTGTCGCTTTCCGCTAGTCACCTGTCTCTATCCGGTAGAGTTTCAAAGTTTATTGATCACACGAAATCTAGAAATATAGCTCACTTAAAGGAAGACTGCCTGGAGACTGAAAGTGATGTAGATGGAGTGGTTAGAGACATTGGTGATGGACTTCAAGAAAGAAAAATGTAAAGTGATGGATTTTGGCAACAACCATATTAATCACGAATATATGTACTTTGGAAAGAAAATTGACCTTAAAACGATTATCAGTAATGACCTAAAGTACGGAAAACAATACCTAGCTGCATATAATGAAGTGAACAGAAAAAAACTGGAAATATCATCTATAAGATAAAATTATGTTACTGAGCCCTTACAGTGACCTGTTAAGCTCACTAGGAATATGCTGCTCGATCGAAGACGAAAGAACTAGAACAAATTCAGAAAAGAACAGCAAAACTAATTCCGCCACCAAGAAATGAGGCATTTGAAAAAAAAGAATCTGAGGAGATATAATTGGAGTTTTTCAAATGCTAGAGCATTTGACAACACAATATACAATAGATTCTTCACGCTGGTTTGAGCAACGTGGAAAAAGTTTCTCTTCAGCCAAAGAGCTGTAGAACGCTAGAGTAGATTGTGACCAGATGTTGCCAGTGCAGAGTATCAGCACCTTTAAATCAAGGCCAGACAAATACTTCAGCGATATCTGTAATCAAGAAATATAAATATTTCAAGGAGAAAAACGAATCTAAATTCACTAGTTAAACATTCAACTATAACTTCATTTTTCTTTTCATATTTGATCCTCCTTTCTAGATAAGCCTACTACAGTTACAGTAAAATTTCCACAGCAGTATATTACGTCCTTACCAAATGGTGTTGCTTCTCAGCCTTTTTCCTGCTAGCTGTTGAGCCAGAGGGAGTGGTGGGTGGGGAGGTTCCTTATGGTTCATTTCTCCTGCATCTGTCACCAATAAGATTATGACCTCTGGATGCTACTGATTGTCTTCCAGCAGATAGTCACACCATGGACCATCAAGTCTCCTGCTATCTGTCTGTCCTGTATAAAGCAGCCATTTGTACTTCCTCATCACCCACTCTTTTCTATCCACTATCCTCCCGTCTCTCCACCGACCTCATGACTTTTTCCACCAGCCACCTATTTCTCTTCACTGGCCATCTGTCTCTCTCCACTACCCACCTGTCTCTCTCCAACAGCCACCTGTCTCTCTCTATCAGCCACATGTGCCTCTCCACCAGCCTCTGTCTCTCTCCATCAGCTACCTGCCTCTCTTCATCAGTACATCTATTTCTCCCTCCACCAGCTATTCCTCTTTCCACCAACCACCCGTCTCTTTCCACTATCATCTGTCTCTATCCAACTGTCCCTCTCCACCAGCCACACCACCTCAATCACGCTAACAACAACATCACTTACTTTTCTTCCTCCATGACGAACTTGTCATTATACTTGGTGCAGCGTCGAACCCCACACACGCCATGACCCAGGGCCTCCGACATCCCCTCCTTCAGGAGGTGCCCTGGGGAGCCTCCACCTCTCCCTACCACACATCCTTCACTGGACGAGGAGCTTGGAAGAAGATGAGGAGGCGAAGAGGTGTAGGATGAGTCAGAGGACATAGAGGGAAGGGCAGGAGAGTGAGTGTAGGATGGTGTGGTAGGGAGGTTGGGCGTCGTCAAGGGGTGATTGGAAGGGGGAGGGAGGTAGATGAGCAAGTCAGGGACCTTGACTGTAACGCTGAAGGTCGGGTGGTGAGGAGCTGAGCTCCCTGCTGGGGAGGAGGCAAGAAAGGTTCTATCTTACTGATGGTCCGACACGAACTAATAACACAAGTGATATAAAAAACACAGACAATAATATTAACATTATTTGCAAAATTAATGGTAATGATAACTATTTACCTAGCTAACGACAAAATGTAACGGTTTCTATAGTGTGTTCGTTTGTAATCATTCGTCTACAACATCCCTGGCACGGGCACCTGCAAATAGCAGCCCATCCTCAAGTGTGCCATTACGTCGGGTGTGTCTGTGTTGATGAATGTAGTGGGTGCTCTCAGGTGGATGTGTGTCCGTTGCTTGGTTGGTTGTTTGGTTGTTTGCGTTACAGATCTGTCAAAATTCGGGTCATTAAAACCGTCAGCGTCAAGCTACATCCACAGATTGAAAAACCTTGGACACTTTCTTTAGACATCAAACAATTCTAAGAGTGAAGTCACTTCAGTCTCCTCTCGTTTACCAAAGAACTTACATTTTCTATAAACCTAAATATAACTCATTTATTGTGAGGAAAATTTAGGGGTAACATCTCTAGTTATAGTTCTGGCCCTGACTGGACGTTGGTGACACAACGAATAATAACATGAAAGGTAAATATACACATACCTGCACTAAGTAGATGGTGAGAAGCAGAATATGTTATCAAAGACGTGAAGCTATCTAATTGTTGCAAACACGAGATATGACTCAACAGTGACTCCTCCTTACCTGCTTGCTTCTTTTTCAACAGCCTTAGCTTTTTGTGAACCAACAGCTTCGGCGTATCGTCACCATAGGCGTCTTGTGGCGCCCCCACCACCATCATTACTAATGCCACCACCAAAAACACCACCACCACACATAGGTTCACGATCTGTCGCTGTGAGAGGACGGGTGGGTGGGATGTGTTGAGAATGGATACATATACAAGCCAGATATCTTAGATAACGCACATATACATATACGAACACCCACACACACACACACACACACACCAGAAACATGCAAATATGATAACTATATAATGATAATGTAATTACTGATGATAGAAAACAAAACGACGTATACCCATCGATCACTCAGTGACCAAATGCTCCAAGGGAACAGTTATTAAGTAAATAAATAGAAAACAATAAATAGAGTAGGAAGTCAGTCTACATTCTATATTGCTTTTGGCTATGATAAGATCCACCTTCAATAAATAGCCCTCGTACCTCTTTCGTCGAGGTAAGTGATAGTACTCTAGTCCCCACTGCCTCCGATGCCGTCCGATACAGTCCTGCTGGTGCTAAGGAAGAACCGTTTACAGGTACTCCTCTTCCGGGAAGGATTTACCGTTTTCTTGGGATTATTTGCTCACCGAATCATCAGGGACTATCCTTCCCAACCCATCATGTTACTCCATCTTCCTCGCCCTTCGTTAAGCTGTGAGAAGTCACCTTGGTTGAGACTGTATTATCTCCAGCGGTCAGACAGGAGTATAATATTGTTGAGAACTCCCCATACCCAAGTGATTCCTCCTTACCCTGTTCCCGCTTGGGGCATAACTTTGAAGCGGCAGGAGCTCCTTAAGAGAGGTCCTGGGGTTCTATAACTAACTTACCATGATCACACCTGAAGGTCAGTGATGGAGGAGAAGACGTCCCACTCCGGCTGTGAGGCCGACTGACCCGCCAGTGTACGGGAATGAGCGACGAGCAGAGAAGTCGTGATCCGGCTAAGAGTGGACTCGCTGGTCACTGGTGCCACCACACGGCACTCTCGCTGAGCTCTTTAACTGAGACGTTCACTGTATAACCTCTGTGGAGATGAACTATAGACGAACAACTTAAAAAAGTCATCATGGGGTGTACAAGGAAGACGAAGTAATTTTCAGTTACATTTTGTAATAGTCTCGTCAGTTAATCTGGGTTCGTTATTGGATAATTTCATTCGTCTAGAGATGTAGTTATTCATATATGACGCTCAAGTGCTTTTCCACATCTCAAATCATGTCCAAAGATTTCCTCCCCTGTACGTCTCATTGGTTTTGGGTCATAATGTCTTCAACCGTGAAAAAAATAAAGCTTTTGATCATGTCATTCAGCTCTCCACGTTTCTTTACATCATTCTCTACAACTCATTCCTCTGAATCCCTCAGGCTAAGTAGCTGTTCTTTAACTGTCAGTATACTCCTATTGTCTGCTGTCTGCGGTAACCATGACCCCAGTCATCTTATTCCAATCATCCAACATTCTTGTGCTATATTATAAAAGTGTGTGTGTGTGTTTGTGTGTGTGAGTAACTTGTTATTAGATAATTGTCAACATATCCACGTCCTGCAATCAAGAGGGTATCGATGTGTCGTGGGATCAGGGAAGTCCATGAACCTGTTCCCTGCTGATGGATCAAGACTCATCGTCAGGCGAGTGTTCCTCCCTTCCCTGCGCCGGGGTCACAGGTCACCCGACTTGTTTGCTCACAACGTGTTCGGCAACAAAGGAGGATGAGTGAGGTGCCTCCTCCAGTACAAGTCGTCTAGCCAGTCACTATTTGTATTTGTTCAAAAATAGTGATGGTTAACAGCTAAGCACTTTATCATGTTCCCCACACTAGCAACTCCAGTCACAGCGTCCCTCTCCTGATGGCCAGCACGCAAAAGACTGTGCACGTAAAGTTCCCTTACGGCAGCTCCACCCCCTCCACGCGACGTGGTTCCCGCCTGATAACTGAGGCCAGATAACAGCGTGAGTATATCACAACGTCAGGCGGCACCCTCCTTCCTCAGCCACGCCCTCTCCTCCTTCACAAAGACGCAGACGCCTCCGGCAGTAATACGACACAGCTGTCTACATTCGCTCATTCGGACCCACCTCACCCGTCTTTTTCTAGCAATGTAAGAGTTCTTCATAAAGCAGTATATCTCTGTTTAAATACGCTCTTGTTATGAAGTACGTGGAAGGAACTCTGAAGACAAAATAAGACGTGAATTTCTCCTCCCTGGCTTGGCTTAAGTCGAGACTGGGGTGAGCTAGGGTTTGGTGGCGAGAATAACTTGGTAAAGAGGATTGTTAGGGCTACTCAGGTGAGCCTGTCGTGGCAAGGTTGTCCTAGCCAGGTTATCCGGGAGAGACTAGCCGGGCTAGTCAGCGAGGCCGTCATAACAAGCCTGGGTTCGCGATGCTGGCCTGGAGAGGTTAGGGGTAGTGAGGGAGCCATCATGGGAAGGTATGATGCTGTTGGTGAGGTTGTGTGCCGTGGCTTGTACAGCATTGGTGTGGTGTGGCTTGGGCGTCCAGACCTGAGGAAGTCCTACTACAATTCCTCCTGATTACAACAAAAATCGTGACTACCTAAACCTCTTTCTTGTTGCATGATCTTCATTAAGTCGTTCGTGTAGCACTTATTACGTCACTGCAGCTACTTATTATGTCTCTCTCTTGCAGCAGCCGCTCCTGCCACAAGGTAATTCGTATGATTCGCCTCCCATTGTGTAATGGTTCTAATGTCAGAGATTTCCCGAGGGAAAAAAAAAAAAACGCTTGTGGTCTTTTCGTGGGTCAGCTCCCGGGCGGTGGGGAGACAATGGAGATGTCCGTATGGTAATTAATCCAAAGTCAGTGATGACACATCTAAAGGAATGAATCAGTGTAAGACTGACAATACGAGTCGGTTTGAAGAATGTAAGGTCACAGGTAATCCTGTTGTCTACACTTATCAGGTGTTTGTCTAGCCATCAAGTGTTCTGTGTACCAATAAGATGTTCTGCATATCCATCAGGTGTTCTGTATACTCATCACGTGTTCTGTGTATCTGTCAGATGTTCTGTGTGTGGACCTATCAGGTGTTCTATGTATGTACCCATAAGGTACATCTTGTAGATTCATTGTATCTGATAGATTACCTTTTCATTTGGGAATGACTTTATATTTGTCAAGAAAATTAACACTAAAAAAATAATGGATACAAATCTGAAAGATTTGTTGTAGTCTATATCTACATCTGCTTATGAAATCTTACGGACGCAGCGTTATCATTATAAATCCAATATCGTGTGTGTGCTTAGATGGTGCATCAGTGGATTAAATCAGCTTTATTTCTGTTCTCCTGACCGACGGAATGCAGCACTGAGGGCAATTCCCAGCGGGTAGGTAACAAGACAGCAGCATGGACAGATGGGTCAATGGGCAGATACAAGCCTAAGTGTAACTCCTGAAGGAGTGAAATATTTTCCGGTTTGTTGGGTGTGGCTTGATAACGACAGCCTTAACGACCCTGGCAGTTGACAGGCCTAAACCCCCCTTCAACCAGCAAGCTAGCCAACTACCCCACGTTCTTGAACGCTTGTCAAGACAGTTGCCAAGAGGAAAGTAGCAAGCATCATGAGGTGAAAGGAAGAGCTACAATATAAACAGACAACAGTGAAGAATAGATGAGACGCAAGCACCAGACACCATCACTCTTGTGTCTGGCTGGCCTGGAGGTGAAAGCAGCAGACGTAACATGCGTGGAGCTGGTGGTAAATGTGAATGTTGTTTACATGAAACATCTGTGCTGGGCTCATTGTCTGGTTACCATGTTGATATTCTAAGAGTCTGAGGGTTCGTGATCTGCACAGATGGGAAACCATGGGGACGACATGTGAAAGTCGTACCTTGTGAACAGCGTGGAGGATGATGGGAGATGTGTGAGAGGCCATCTGCACAACTAAATTATCTATTATTTCCTGTCCTATTGTGAAAAGATAAATGATTTGGAATTACCAAAGGGTGAGCTTGTCAGCTTTGATGTAAATTCTTCATTCACAAACGTCAGAGTTCATGAAGCTATCTACTTACTGAGTGAAACACCCAGTAAAGTAAATCCACCATCACCTGTGATAACCAAAATATTCACAGAGGTAGTGAGACTATGTGTATTGATCACATTATATGAGTAACGTGATATATTGCAGTTATAAGTATGAGATAACCATGGAAGCCTCTTATCTTCTATATCGTTAAACCTGAGGTAGAGTTATTTGAAACTACGTTATTGTCTAAAATATCCTTCCCCAGTATCATATGGATAATATATGCATATGAAATTTTCTGCTTGGCTAAGTGATGATAAAACTAATGAAACGTTTTCATTGGTTAACGGCTTGAATGATTTCACAAACTTCAAGTCTGAATGGAAAAATGATAGGAAGGTATGTTTTTAAAATATCATGATCAACAGGGAAAATAAAGGGAAGGATCTATTTGTCATAATTTTGCCTTTCTTGGTGGGATGGTTCTACTGCCATTGCAAAGAACTGAGAGGATAAGAACTAATGAAACACCTGTTTGCTTATCATTTTATGTAATATAACAAATAACATTAACAAAAGAAAAAGTGTACTAGATTTGAGAATGAGTCAATGCCCCGAGCGAGTCAGACGAAACTAAGGTGTATATATCCCTCCAGCCTTTGGTTGGAGAATTTAGTGACTGAAGCCAATGTAAATTCTATAATTTCTTGATCACAGAGGAATTCCTAAAGTTTAAAATTGTTTTTGAGTGTTTCAGAGCTCAGGTCTTCAAAGACAGTTTATGCTGCTTACGTATCTGAAGGAATAATGAACGAAATTTTGTAGAAAATTTATCAACATATTAAAAAGAGTAAGAAAACTGAAGCTATAGTTTTGAATATCTTTTGCCGAAACTCTAAGATAGGAAATGAAGATCGATGATTATCAGATACAAGACCTTAACTTTCAAGAAAATTATTTGCAAAAATGCTGAAAAAAAATCAAAATGCTCTATCAAGAGTGATCTTTACTGACATCGGACTATTAACTAAAATATTTTCAATCTCTAACAGTATATAAATATATAAATACTATTAACAAAACATTAAATTCTCTAATTAAGATTGAGCAAGAGATACATCAAAAGCCGATTGGATGTCTCTAGCATTCGCGTATTTAGTGAAAACAGGCCATTCATCTAAAGGCTGATTGTCTGTGTGTCAGGTGACACTAAAACAATGGATCATAAGCAATATCATATCTTCCTAGCAATGAACTAATTTACAATATCAACTCTCTAGTGCTTTCCTAACAAACTAGAGCACAGTACTAATTGTCTAACGTCTTCGTATAGATTAGCTAACGTATACGCACTAAAGTTCTAATGTCTACCTAATAGTAATCCAAAGCACAGTATCTAATTTCATAACAAATATGTCCTGGGAAATGCACCGGCTCTGTATACTAAAAATGGTATGCATCATCAAGTATGTATTCAAACGTGATACACGAAAGAAATATTGTGCTGTGCGCTTTGCCGGCTGCTGGTAAATGATTTGTGATGGTTTATGACCGTCAGTGCTCTCTGATTGGTTCTGCTCACATTACGCCGGTGTCGCTGATATTATCATCTGTTGAGCGGATTAGTTTTGTTGTTGTTGTTGATGTTGTACGAAGACATCAATATCTAGGTCGGTTCATATTACTTGTAATGATTTTGTCAAAAATCCTCAATGTCACCGTTTCAATAACAGTGAAGTTAAAATGACTGAAAACATGGCTTCAACTAATCAACCATACAGTGCACTGCTTTCCGATGGCGTTATGCAAGCCCTTCCTGTCAATCAACCAACAGCAACTTTCTCCTGATGGCATCTCATAACTTAACCAATCTGTTAAGTTTCCAGTGTAACCATCACAAATTATTTTCCATGACTGAACAGCATCTGAAGTAACAGAAAAAAAAAAAAAGAGAATGATAAAGAAATGTTACATCTGGCATAGGACTAGCGAATGATATCTGAGGACAATATACACAGAAACATTCTTTTTTCGTGGAACTGTATATGAAAATTATTGGTATTGAGTACTGCAATATCTACATTATTAGCTTAAAGGCGTCTGGACACAGCTTTCCTCTGTATCGTAAACGCTACACAAATGATTCCACTGTAATTCACTTCTTAAACTGTAAACTGATATATTTACATTACAGCCATTTGTATGTCAGCATATTGTGCACAACTGCATATGGAGAATCCTAACAAACGATGAAATATTTAGATATCTCAACTGTCATGATCTGTAAGGGAAGACTGAATTACATTAACTCAGGGTTTTCACGCGTGAAAAGTTTATGTAATATATGTATTTAATTCTGGTTTTGTTGTGTGTCACTGGTTTGTGTCACTGATAAACGACATCCTACGGCTGGCGCATCTGTACAACCAAGGAAGAATCAAATAGGAAATATTGCTCTCCCAGATTGGTGTAATGTCAATCTAACATGAAAGCATCATCTAGCATCTATCTTATTTGCAACGTCAGAGGTCATTTAGCACAACAACAACCAGTGTTATATGTTTGTACTTAACTCTGTTGACAGTTTGAAAGTGTCGGCAACGAAGATGGCACGGCGGTGACACATCGTGACACGTGCTCAGTTAGTAAGAATTATTTAACCGTAGTGCCACGATTAAGTGCGTACGCTGAAATCTACGTTTTCTCCTTTAGGGGTTTATTAGCTTACCGATAAGATAGCTCAAGTAGCAAACTTTGTCACCTCTTCAAAAGTAGTGGTAAATATCATTAGTTACACTTCTTGCATACAGTCTGTGGACTCTGGTTCAATGCGTTCTCGGACATGTTTAAAACTCAAAGCGCTGGCGTTTTGTGGATTTAACCGGCGTGCTTGTGATTGTGCAATTATTTTGAACTCTTTCTTTCTGGCAGTGGTATCTCAATGTTACGTTGTGAAAAGTGATTGCATAAGTGAACATAAAAAGTGGTTGAAAACCATAATACATCCTTATCTGGTGTACGGACATCTAAAAAGCGTAAACATTCAGTTGTTGATACCACGAAAATCACAAACAGCCGTCACTAGAGGCAGTAAATGGAGGCAAAACTTATTGTGCTCTCCATTTGGACAACGAAGTCATACTGAAGATGTTGGATGAATTTGCTGGGTAAGTAGTTTTTCGTTGAAGTTGTAAACATTTAAAGGTATGGGGGAATTACTGAACGCGACTTGCGGACCCAGGACAAGTAAGTGGCGTCGTTTCCGTATTATTTGTTATTATATCGTTATTTATGCTTTAATTCTTATGAACTTCATAGACACTATAACTGAGTAGTTACATTTTTTATAGAATATATATATATATATATATATATATATATATATATATATATATATATATATATATATATATATATATA
>JAYMFT010157769.1:0-12488 GCA_038088735.1 Panulirus argus | reverse complement strand
ATATATATATATATATATATATATATATATATATATATATATATATATGTATATATGTGTGTGTGTGTGTGTGTGTAGGGGGGGATGAATACTGCTCGTGAACACAGCGAAAATAAACACATTACCTGGGCACAAACAATGGAGACCAACAAATAGAATAAGTCTGTTGTCAAAATTGCAGACTATAAACATGTCTAGAGAAGGGTGCGATAAACAATATAATATTGCACGGAAAACAACGATCTGCAACAATGAAATAACGACAATCACGGAAGCAGATGAACTACACGCACAGCTGTCTAAAAGCGACCATAAATAACGCCTGTTAAATAGATTTACTGTAAAAAAACATCAGACTACAGCAAGGTTAACAACCAGGGCGGAGATAAAGATGCAATACTCAGTGCTGCCCAAGACGCAAGATGTCCGACTCTCTGCCATTAGCGGCTAGAATACTAACCTTTATTTCCCTAATCACGGTTAATGTCATTCATTGCAAACAATAAGAACGCGTCTAATGGTTATAATTTGCTTAATTGCTATACTCCGGACGGTTATGTGTATAATATTGCATAATAATTTTTGGATACAAGGATATATAACTCCGGGTCGCAGGCATCTTTTCTGGGCCAGGCTGTTATTAGGCAGGTAATGGTGGAGTCTGTTATATGTATGTTACAGGCGGCAGAACCCAACCCGGGTACAGCTTTCGCTGTAGCCTCTGGGTACTGTTGGCTACACTGTAGGTTGGACCCATCCCGAATGCAACTCACAGACTCTGGCCATTGCTGGCTACGTTACAGATAGAACTCAGTCTGGGTACGGGCTGGCTATACTGTTGGCTACACCGGAATATATCCACACGTCTCATTACTTTTTCGTGGGTTGAGGAACTATGGCCTGGTTGAGAGAGAGAGAGAGAGAGAGAGAGAGAGAGAGAGAGAGAGAGAGAGAGAGAGAGAGAGAGAGATTTACCCAAGGACCAATTTTTATGAGAGTCCTGGTATTACCCAGGACCTTTCTAAAGGCTCCCTTCGCTGGCACTGTAGACTCCTTTGGCGTGAGAAACTCGTTTACGAGACTGGAATCCCAGTGATACAGCCCCGCCAAAAGTGATTTTTCATTCGCAGTGTAACCTCGAGTAGGCGGAGTCCGGTATGTAAGCATTTTTGTCTTCACATTTTAACGCCGCTTCCCGCGCAAGCGAGGTAGCGCCAGGAATAGACGGAGAAAGGCTACATTCGCTCACATCGATTCACTAGCTGTCATGTGTAATGCACCGTAACCACAGTAATATATACATGTATTACTAAGGATAAATATCTGTACGCATCTTAATTTCGGAGACGTCATTCGTAGACCTGAAGGAAGGTTTTCGTTTGTTTTTAATTGCTCATGTTGAACGGTCCTTCCATGTGTTGCCTATCTCGGCAAAGAAAGAGGTCTTTGCCTCGGTCGAAATAAAACCTTTGCCTACGAGTTTGTGTCCATCGGCCCGAGTGAAATTAATTGCCTAGATCAAGCCCGTCGTTTGCTGATGATTCAGAGTAACTATGTCAGATCACCACTTAAATAATCTCGTTCGTCTAAATGGTTCCCTTGGGATTTTTTTCTCGGGCCAAGAATCATCCTGGTAGCTCGCCTCTGTACTCTTGCCATTCTGTATGTGTGTCTTTCCGCAAGCAGCAGGGCCAAAATTGAACGCAATATTCATGGTGGGGACTCACAAGCGAGCTGTACAGTGAGGGAATAGTTTCTCAGACTTGAGTTTGATTGTCTAACCTGCGAGGACTTATTTTTCGATCTTCTTTCTCATCATAACATAAAATCTTTTATCTTATTTACGTCAGTTTAGTGCTGTCAGAACATTCTCATATGTCAACAAAGCCCATTATATTTACCGATGGCACATCTGCACATTAGAAAAAGAGGTGTGGTCCTCACTCGTTACGTCTAACCATTCTCAGGCTTGAACATTAATTACAATTCTTCGTTAACAGCCAGGCAACCAATTTCCTAACCACCAACAGACAACCCCATCTATACCGCGTGACTTAACTTTTAATTTTAAGCTTTGATGCGGACCTTTATCAAATGCCTACTGAAAATCTAAATAGATTACTTCACCTACGTTACTTTCATCATACATGTTGATGATTATTTCAAAAGAAAATTAAAGTAGGTTTGTAGGAATAGAACCAATGAGCGCAGAGCCAGGCCGCAAATCGTGAATTAGTTGGAAGTCCTGTAAATCATTTTCAGTCTTGCTTGCAGTGATCGCGCCCAGAAATTTGACGGGAACGGACGTCAAGCTAATTAGACAATAAAAACATTGATGTTACATTTGCAAGGTCTCAGTCCTATACAGCTTTCCTCGTGGCAAGTAGCTTATAAAAAATACCAGTCAAGGGCTGAACTATCTCATTTTCAGCTTCTTACATTGTTCTCGGATAAAACTCATCAGGACTTGCCGTTTTATTTACTTTCATTCCGTTTACTACTGACGGTACACATTGATCGTGGACGTTAGTGAGTTACACGATGTTGTCACCAGTTAGCAACAGCACTGCAGCTGGAACACGAGTCGCGTCTTCACTAGTAAGTACGCACGAAGCAAATGAAGGCAGCTCAGAATCATAGCCACAGCTTTATTGTCCTGAATCGGCGTGGGGACTCCTGCGACGAGGCCCCAGTTACCTGGCAGCTCCTCGTTCGTCCGGCAGAACGAGAAGGTTCGGACTCCGGCAACCAGTCAGGCTCGTGATTGTCTGGTTTGTGTACACACGCCAGTTAACCTTTGACCCCTGGCTGACTGACCGTGCGGGGTTACCACTTAGTTTATTCTCTTATGAGGTCGTGACTGACAGACCATCTCCCCAGGGCGGCGCCCCAACTGACGTATGATTGATTGATTCTGAAGCAGACCCGGGCGACTCCCTCCCTCCCGCCATCATTCATCCGTCTTTGTGTTTCCATCCACCTCAACCCTCTCGTCTTGCCCTCAGCTCCTCTAACATCCTACCTGACCCTATAATTGACTGTACAAACAAGCCAGTTAACCTCCGCGACCCCAGACTGGCTGACTGGTGAGTTACGCAGGACCTATGAGGTCCTCGGCGCGGTCCATCACGCGTGTGTGTGTGTGTGTGTGTGTGTGTGTGTGTTTGTGTGTGTGTTCATTGCCTATCACTAGAGCGCATTACATGTCAGAAACTTATTCCACAAAGTCATCAAGCTGTATGTGAGCCATTATTGACTACATGTCCAGCTGGCATCTTCTGTCCGTTTGGAAGGTATGCAGGGTTAGGATGACCACCGTTCCTCCTGCAGCCGGCCACCTCCTTATGGAGGGGTTATCCTCGCCTGTCGGGGTAGGGAGGACTTGCCACTGGTACACAGCGAGAAGCGAAGAGAGGGTGCGTCCATATGATCCTCCGCTGACTGTGGCAGAAACATCTGTCGTTATCTGCAGCAATTGTGGGTTTGTACGTGTCGTGACGTAAGAGGGGAGGAATCTGTCTCACGAGATCAGTGCCCAAGACACGGGGCTAATGAAACTCCATGGAGACTTGTCTATCATCTGTTTCCCCTCAGTGGAAAAGGTTTCGTCTAACCTGAATGTACTCCTTCTCACTCGAGGCTCTGCTCTATGTGATAGTGAACGTCTTATCACTATTACATGGAGCTTTATCTTAACAGTTCCAGTGACATCCAATCACAAGAAATTCTTCCTGTATTCCCCACGTTAGCCCAACCTTCCTCTAGCGTCCAGCCCAAGAATCTACTCCCCAAGGCAGGTCTGAACCTAGATACCTGAGGAACGTTACGTATCATAAGGTTATTCTCTCTTCTAGAACGCCTGCTATTTCTCCTTTTCCTGATGTACGTATCCTTATCCTTGTTTACTATATAGCAACTTCCAGCATTTCCTTTGACTTTCCTCTCATTCTTCCGTGAACAGTTTTGTTTAACTGTTCCCTAAGGCTGGAAGTATTAGATGATTTGTAAACAATAGTTCCATCCATAATCCATCTTTGCGCTCCGTCGCTCGCCAATCGCTGCCGTCATATTGTGATTTGTGCCGGTAACCCAGGCGAATTTATTGTGCACCCCATGCTCATCCTGTGAGCGGTAGCACAAAAGTATGACAGAGGTCACAAAGGGTCTTAGTTAGACCCCAGTTAGACCCCGTGTATTGTTCGAGTTTACTTCATGTTTATGTGCCTCGTTTTACGTGCAAAATGTCTCTGTAATGTCACGCGCTTCGTGGACTTAGCAGCTGCCCGAGGAGTTTCTCTTTACTCCTTGGGTCAACCTGAACAAGTTAGTGTCTGATAATCTTAACCTACTGAGTAGTTCCATCGACTGAGTGGAGCCACGTTAATTCAGGGAACAGTAGGTTGATCCCACCTGTATCTCAGCCAATGCTTACTTCTTCATTGGGATTCGGAGGTCAATGTTGTTATAACGGTCTTGTTGGGTCGGGAGGGCGGAGGCGTTATTACCTGGGCAGAGGCAGCATAAACGCTGCACCTGTACCTCCAGGGGGAACAACTGCGCCATGACACTAACGGAGGAACCGCGCTACTTATGTTCCAGCACGGCTGACACACACACACACACATGGGCATAAGCATGACTTAGGTTCCAACCTGACCAGCTACCGCCGGCCAAACGGATATTTTCAACTTTCGCTCAGACGTCCGTAAGCGTGGCCGAGGGGCTCTTTGCTTCCCGGGTGAGGCCTGTACGTGAGGCGATGGCCCGCTCGTTACCGGTGAGGCACGGGTCATACATTTATTTCCCCAGATGTAGCGTCATCATTAGCGGTGACGTGAACAAGATGGTAGACATCCCATTCAACTGGGCAGTAATGACCGCTGCCACTTTACTGCTGCGGTCAAGAGGTGTGGTGAGAAGGACACCTGTTGCGGAGTTACACCTCTGCACCAGGTGTCACGTGCCTCACTTACAGTTTAGGAAGACCTGTTTCTTTTTCACGAGGACACGAGGCAGTGTTTTATGTATAAAGCACACATGATTGTGACCTTTTTTAACCACACTAACATAAGCATACTGCACACTCACACACACACACTCACACACACATGTATATATAGTAGGAACCGATCGATTAGGGCCAAAGTCATTTTGAATCATGTCATCAGAATCTTTCATTATAAATACGACAGATTAGGTGACTGGAAACTAAAATATGAGGCATCTACATAAACATATATGATAAAACAAGTACAAAACACAATACGAAGTTATAGAGACTGAAGTGGAAATTTTTCTAAAAATCTGAAATTATAAAAAACCGTGCAACATATCAAGACAATTAGTGAAAACAGTATAAAATTTCGTAAAGGATAAATTGTTACCTATGGCTGTTTTATCGTTCAACGTTATACAGAATCTATCACATTCACAGTTCAGATTCATTAGCATGTCTTGAAATTATTACAAAATACTAATCAGTGGATGACTATTGCTGGTGGAGTGATCCCTAGCGTATAAAAACTCGGATATTTCAGCTGAGAATCCGTGTATGATGATGCATCAAGCTGATGATCCACTCTTAGCTTGAATTGGAGCTTTGAGCTACCAGTGGACTAAGCACTGCAGCTTGAACTTCTGTGATGATACACAATTATTGGTGTGAGAGCAGCGGGTACTTTTTTTTTTGTATGTTTTAGAACGAGTTAATTGAGAAGTTGTCAGTAAAATAAATCTAAAGTCAATTTAGGAACAAAAGTCCACATCGAGGAAGGAAATGGTTAAAGATATGAAGGTGGAAGAACAGGAGAGAAAAATGGTTCGCGATTTCAGAAAAAGTGGAAAAACTTGCTTTTTGAAAAGGATCAGGTCATGGCTGTTAGGGAAGTCGTCACAACGGTCCATCCTTGAGCTGTTGCCAACAACGACACAGTACTCATGTGATGCAGTAGTTTGTCGAGTATTATGTGGTCTAGCTAATGGCAGGGGTACATAAGCAACCTGTTCTTGAGAGCAGAAACCAGACTGGCAATCACAGAAGAGGGTAAGACAACCAACTGGCGTATAGTAAGTGAGTATAGTTAGAGGTCAGTTGATAATAACGTCGCGCTGTTTCGACTTTAATAAGAATGTAGAACTAGAACCTTCCCAGATGTGCGAACAGTACTCCATACAAGGATGAATCAGTCCTTTGTGCAATCGAAGGAGCTATTCAGAGGAGAAGAATTTACGACATCTGAACATGACTGCCAGTTTCATCAAAGCGCACTTGGCTATTTGTGTAATGTTGGGTTTCCAAGATATATCAGATGTTATGGTGATAACAAGTATGTTTACGTCTTGAGTGGTGAATTACGGAGTCATCATTGGAGATGGGAACCTCCTGAGGAGGTCTTAGAAAGAGAGATGGGCAAAAACTGGTTTTTAGAGACATGAAACTCGACTAGGCTGCGTCTGCTCCAATGGGGAAATCCTGCCCGGGTCTGAATTTATGAAGGTAGTTGTGGCGAGACGAGATGTAGGTCGAGCAAGAGAAGATATAGCGGATTTGAAAAAGGAAGAAAGCAATGATGAGATGTCTGTTATCTGCTGAAGAAACTGAAGTTTTGTTAAAAAGGAAGGAAGAGGCTGGGGGGCAGGACACAATCCTGGGGGACACCACAGTTGAGAGGGAGCGAGAAATAGGTTGACTCATCAATAGCTGCGCAGAAAGGTGGGCCAGAAAACACGGTTGATATGAGGGAACAAAGTAAGGGTAAGATTTTGGTTTTTGCCGCAAAAGTGTCGAATTTATGAAGCACTCCATCCCGTCTTGGTGAGGCAGAAGAGGCCAGGCGGCAGGGCACAACAGGTGGGCGTTGGTTGGGTTGACGGGGGGGGGTGAGCCTCAGTGAATGACGTGCATTACAAACTACTTATTGAGGAAAACGTTAACAGGGATTGGGAAGGGTTGAACGAATTGCTCAGTACTTTACATGGTAAGTGAACCGTATACAACGACAAAACGACGATCGTTGGATTAAGGAGAACAAAAGAACCATTTACCTGAAGCAACGTTAGGATGCTTCTCAAGTCTCTGAGGCAGAGCATCAATATGGATGAAATGCTTATATGTACATCAAGTGTCGTAGGAGACTAAGAGGAGTAGAGTGGGAGGCTGGATGTCCCCCCCCCTCTCTCCCCCCCGTATATCATTGTCTTCCAAGGAAGGAACAGTGGAAGGAGCCAACTGTGATTCGAGCAAAATTACCGATGGTTAGAAAGATTTTAAAATCTCATGGATGACATGATCGGCGTCCACGAAACTTTAGTTCATAAAGCGAATTAAACACTTATAACCTTTATCGTCATGAACTTTGTTACAAATACAGAGAAAAATGTATTTATTAAAACCTGTTCCCGCGAGCGACACTAATTACCAGTTCAACAGAGTTTGAGGATTATATACTGTAAATCGACAATATATTGTTTTATATCACTTTCTTACGGATTCAGTCGATTTTATCGGGTAAAAACTTTTTAGATGTATGTTTTCAGAGTGACGTTTGTGTTCCAGTGACGCGTTATTATCAGCCGCTCGATCAGGCATACCTTCACAACGGCCCCGCTCACTACGGCCGCTGTTACCATGGTCCAGGGAGATGTACCAATGGAGAGTATGGTCCAGAGATTTGTACAATTAAGGGAACGATCTAGGGAACATGTACCAGTGGACGGTATGGTTCAGGGGAGGTGTACCATGAGAGGAAACAGTCCAAGAGAGGTGTACCAATGGAGATGATGGTCTAGGGGAGGTATGCCAATGGAGGGTATGGTTGGGGGAAGGGGGTTCTACCAGTAGAAACCAGGGGAATAGAACCTGTGGTAGGCATGGTCCAGGGGATGTGTAACAATTGAGATTATGGTCCAGAGGAAGGTGCATCAGTGGAGGGTACGGTCCAGAGGAGCTGGACCATGAAGGAGGAGAAGAGAGTCGGGTACGCCAGCTGTGACCGTCCAGGCCAAGTGTTGGTGAGCGTCGCCGACATGACACTCCCCATCAGACCCACAGTCGCTGCTCAACTTGCCGGTTGTTGCGAAACATTTCTCGTAGTTTATGTAAGAGATAACGGGGCATTCTCTACCTCTCGGGTTCTATCCATCTTTTCACTCAACCACATTCTAAAGTTTTTCACGTTCGTTTCTTCTTTTTATGTTGTTCACTTCATTATCTCGCTTCTTTCTTTCCCTTTTTCTATGGTTTCTTTTTTTCTATGCTTTTTCCGTCCGCTGGCCAGTGCCTGTGACACAAACGGTAACCGCGCTGTTCCCAGAAACACAGACGGTGGATAGTGAAGAGACTTTGTGGACGAATCCACCACTTTGTGGTTCCAGACCTTACCTTCAAGAGAGGAGAGAACCACAAGCCTGTGACACGCAGCAGTTCCTCCGGCTGGTGTATCTTGTATGCGACTCCAGACAATGATCATTCTGGACGTCAGCGCGGCCACAGAGGAGCCGACTGTATGTTGACAATGGCATCGACAAAGCCTCAGTACCTCGCCCGTGGTCGGCCACTCTGTCAGTGTCCTCGGCAAGACTTTGAGGGATAGCCCTACCCTGTCCTCTGATACCTGGCCGCTCCCTCGTGTTCACTGGGGATGTGTGATCCTCCTAGGACGACCATGACTAGTGGGGCTTTCCGGGGAAGTGATGCCAACCCGATCCTTTGAGCACGTATTGTTTTGTGAGCCATTCTTTCTTTTTTATGGGAGGAGGTGAAGTCTAGCGGACTCTCTAGAGGGAAGTGATTTTTGGTTAGTTTGTCGAGGTAGATGAAGTCACTTGGACTCTCTTGGGATCTGATGTTAAATGGATTTGGGGAAAGGATGTCAGAATGTCTCTCGGGTTTTGTCGGAACATTACGTCCAGAAAATCGTTTGGGGGAAATGATTCGAGGATTCTTTTTTTCTTTGGGGGGGGGGGGGGGGGAGAGAGGGGAAAAATGATGCCTTTGTCTCTATCTGGAGATGTAAAATCTTGTGAATATATTTCTGGGGAGGAATCATGCTTATTGGATCTCTCATATGAAAGATCTTTTTAAAGAATATTTAAGGCGACTGATGTCAGTATTATATGTGAAAGAACTGTGTCTTCTTTGTTTCATTAAGATCTATCTCTTGACAAGCGACACTCGATTTACTGTTCATCAATGCCACGCATGGACGGGTAACTCCCCACAGAGAGACGGGTAACTTCAGCGTTTCCTTGTAAGTGCTTTGCAAAGACGCATCCAATTACCCGACCTGTGAGAAACCCACATGAGAGTCATGTGACTCATTACTGATTCCTGTCTTGCTCTGTACACACTTTTTTATGTGAGCAGGAGTTGTAAGGAGCGTCTGAACATTGCTTTGAAGGTCACCTGCGGGGTATACGACGCTAAACAAACCAGCCACCACAATGGCAGTGACAGGGGAGGCGTGTGCGTCGTCACCCACCACGGCTTGGGATGAAGAGGTACAACCATCTTCCCCGAGCCATTTCTCGGCGTTATTGTGGGAGTAAATAACACCCTGGGTTCACCCGGTCCACAAATCAACCGCCAAAGGGCCATCATCTCGCCCCAAATGATGCCAGGTCTTCCCAGATCATTTCCGATACTTAGGGGGAAATGGTCCCGGTATCACTCGCCATGGCAATCAGCATCGTCTCGCGGGTGAGGAGAGGCGAGATCACCGTTGATAGAATCTTGGACGGAACAAATTGTTGAGCGCCGGGGGAGCGGATCCAACAGACTCTCTAGGTAAAAACGACGTTAAAAAAGTCCTCTTTCAAAATGAGACAAAGATGGAGAGGTGGGTGCAGATCTCGCTGAGGGAGTGGTGGCCGAGACGACGTATCTGCGCTGCTGCCTTGACTAATAGCCTGCACGGCACCAGCTAAATAACAGTTCTCGAGACGCAAGCTAAAGAATAGCTCTCCTGACACGACACAGGAGGACGTCTCACGCCCGAGTGTCAAGATGGCCCAGACAACCGCTTGACAAAATGCTTGGCAAGCGCCACTATTCTCAGCTGCTCTGGCCGGGACCCTGAGTCTTGCATTTTACTCACCTTCCTCGCTTGTTTATGAGGTAAACCTGGATCACTTAAACATTTATTCACAGGCGCCTTTTGAGAAGCAGTATCCCCGGGAACAAGGGGTAGGTATTCAGGCATAATCCAACTTTACAAGAGGGTGTTCCGTGTCTCACAAAAGCTTTACAGAATATCCAGACGTAAGAAGGTGAACCAGGACAACGCTCCTGATTCGGTCTAGTGTTCTGTGGACTCGGGCTTCCAGATGCTTGTTCTTTTGACGGAAGAGTTTACCAGTTTCTGGAGCCTCCAGGCCAACCCTGCTGCTTCCTGGCAGGGGTCGTGCTGTCCACCTCACTTTTCCCAATCCTGTTCGTCTCTCTCTCTCTCTCTCTCTCTCTCTCCCTTCCCCCCCCCCCTCACTCTCTCTCTCCTTTCTTTGCATCATACTCATAGCTCCTCCGCCACGACACAACACTTTACAGCTCCGACAAAAGGCAGCTCAGTGATATAGCCAACCGGCCATAAAATTTGCATCCCAGCCAACATGGAACACCTCACTGAAGGGCTGCTAGCCCTTCGTCCGTGTAGCACAGAGCTGGTGGCTTCGTGTCCAGAGGCCAGGCCACGGACGTCTTCACTGAGGGGCTGGTAGCCCTGCGTGCCCTAAGCACAGGGCTGACTGGCTCTGTACGGAGAGCCAGCCACGGACGCCCGCCTCGGTGGGAGCTTTATTTATAACTTGAATTATTAGGTTCCCTAAGTCATATATTCCACACTCGTATTAAAAATACATTTATGTTCATTTCAGATACATTACTTGTATTTATTGGCCATTAAAGCATTTCCGTGCGAGGTAAAAGTGAACGTTAAACGTATGACTAATGTAATTATAAGTTTTATATCGTGCAGTATTTTGCTGAAATTACTGCCTGTTGTGACTTGTTGTTCTTCTTGAATATACTTGTTTTCTCGCATGTCCATGAGTCTGGAGGTCCCGGGAGAGGGCGCACCGCTTCATCACGCTAGATTTCAGAACATTATCCACAAAAATACGAGGGATTTGTCGTCTCAGATACGTGTGCTAGATTATCCCAGTGGCTGGCGTGGAAAGATCCTCTGGGCTGTAGACTGTGTCATAAACAGAGAATATCGAAGAAGCTTCGGTACAGCCGATAACATCTGCAGACGGGGACGGTGTACCGGGCCATAAACCCTTGTACGTCGGGTGGAACTAGAACACCTTGGGAGCTGAGACGTGTCGGACGACCGTAGCCTCGTGTCCCATTATATTCTTATCTTCAGAAAAGTATTTAATGCATGTAAATGGTGCGCCTTGCGCATAAACAGGGCCCAAAGTTAACTAACGGCCGACCATAAACAAACGGGGCTTACCCTCCCAATCACATTTAGGGCAATCACTGGGATGCCCTGGGTGGCTTCTGGGGGGAAGGGGTGGGAGAATGGGGTGTCTAAGGGATGTCTCTAGGGCGGAAGGAATCCTGTGAAGGGGAGGATTTTCTCCAAGGGGATTTATGCAGGGGAGAAGGGAGGTGCCGTCAGAGCGGGCCCTCACTGAGGGCTCCTCGGGGGGTGATCTTTGAAGGAGACTTTTAGAAAATTTCTGCCGATGGGGGTTTGGAAGGGGAGCTGCTGGGGGCGAGGGAGCAGGGTGTCCAGGGGGGGGGTTATTTTTCAATGAAGATTATCTCCCGGACAGAGGAAAGTGGTCCTTACAGTAAGGAGGAGCCTGCCCGTGTCGGGTCAGTGCGACCAATCAAGGTGACGGAGGGCCTTGCGACTCACGCCACTTAACCAAATGAACGACCGTCATTCCTGCAACTGATATATGGTTATTGCACACAATCTAATTTAGGCAAGTGAGGGTACACAATAATTTGTTTCAATTACGATAATGCTGGGGGACAAGCGCCGTGCAATGGACCCTCTCTCCCTCACTGTCGTCTTTGGGCTCGCCGCCTTGACCACGGTTAATGTCCTCGCTTCCTCCTCCTCTCTTTACTTCTTCCTCCTTCTCCCTCGCATCGCTTACTCTTCATATTCCTTCCTTTTCCTTTTTTTATTACCTCGTTCACGTCCGCCTCACTTGTCTGCTCCTTTCTTATCCTTCTCTCTCTCTCCTATCATCTCTTGCCCTCACGTATCTAATTTTTTCTCAAAATCTCACTCCGTATATTCTCCGTCCCTCGTCTCCTTGTCATCCTTAGCGACAGACTCATTCTTCCTCTTCATGTTTTCTCTTCTCATCTTCTCTTGTCCTTCAGTCTCCATCCTCCTTGCATCCTCAACAGATTTCATCTTTCCTGTGTCCTCCTCCATTTGTATGTATCTCCTCACAGTTTTATTCTTTCTCTCTTTCCTCTCCCGTCTCCTGTTTTTCTTCGCATATATATATATATATATATATAT
>JAYMFT010157758.1:0-12488 GCA_038088735.1 Panulirus argus | reverse complement strand
ACACACGCTTGGTTCAGGGAAAGTAAACCAAGATAATTGACCAAGCAGGTATAACTAGAGGTGTAACCGAATGTATATATATGTATATATGTATGTAAAAAAAAAAATAAATAAGATAAAATAAAATAAAATACAATTAGAGGTGTAACCGAATGTATATATATGTATATATGTATGTAAAAAAAAAAAAAAAAAAATAGGGCCCGGCCTTGATGTGGACTTTTGTCCGTGACTGGAGCGTTCAACATAAAAAAAAGGAAAAATGTAAGACAAGGTAAGGTAAGGCAAGACAAGGTAAGCTAAGACAAGGTAAGGTAAGTTAAGGTTCCCCCTTAACACATGCTAACCGGCCACTGGAAGACTTCATTAATCACTTGACACATTTCTACATAACATGCAAATCAGGCTACATAATGTTTAATAACAATAAATCATTTACATGCCTCATCATTCTCGCGTCCTATTTCTCATCTTGACGTTGGCCGTAACCTTCATGTGACGCAAGATGAAGATTCGATCACTAGATATGCGTAACGTTTCGTCGCGCGTCACACCTGCTCAAGGGCACATCTGTCACTGACCCACATCTAGGACAAACGTAACTGTCATCACCCGTATACCAACCTATGTAAACCCTCGCGTCATCAGATGACTGGGTTATTCTACTCATAGCACACCATTTTGATGCATAATTTAATAATAAATAAATCTTTTTAAGTTTATTCTATGCGAGGAATTACAGATGAATAAGCTTCCCCGAATTGGGAGATTTTTTTTGGTGGGGAAAAAATGTTGGCAGCCGTGGTAATCAAGCTGTAGCCTAGCCATATTTTGAAACACTGTTCGTTACTAAGATGTCATGACTTAAATTAAATCTCTTACTGTTGCATAAAAAAACTACCGGTGAGTCATATAAGTATTAGTATAAGGTAAAAGAACGGCAAGGCACCAAAATAAGTAGCCATCGGCCAGTACTATAAGTAAACTGGCGTATTTGGAAGCCAAAGACGTAGTTGGTTCCGTCGATGCGGACATCTTGTGATGATCGTTTGCAAAGGAGGAACAAAACATGAGTGTAAGAAGGGCATATATTACACTTGAACTCTAGAACGTCTCTCTCGTTCCCTTAGCATCGTCTGTACAACCGTTCGTTGACGACTTCTTGGCAATCCTTCCGTTTTCGCCGTAATTAACTCTATTATCTTTTCTCTATTACTTCCTACGCCATACCTTCCAAAATGACTGTTTGAGTAGTCATTGTCAGGGAAAAAGAACTGATTATTGACTAAATGGTATTAATATACCCTCTTTAAGTAATTTATTAACAATTCGGGACAAATGTAGGGCATCAAAGGAAGTGAGTATAGCGGAATAAACTTTTAATGCATCTTGTCCGTAAACCACACACACACATACACTGACTTAATTGTGTACATGGAAAGTTACTTGGCTGTACATGTGTACGTTAAGAAGATAATTGTATTATTTCCCCAGATCCCTTTAAGTAAACCATTATTTACGGACCCACAGGGTAAACCGTCAGGGACCTTTTTATGTAAACCATCCTCTGGTGTCCGTAGGGTAAACTAAAGCAAAGATCATTTAGGTAAACCATCCTTTGGTGTTCGCAGGTAAACTATATTAGAGACCAGTTAGGTATACTATTCTCTGGTGTCCATAAAGTAAACTATATGAGACCTGTTAGGTAAACCATCCTCTGGTGTTCGCAGGTAAACTACATCAGTAACCTGTCAGTTAATCAAGACTCCGGTATCCATAAACTAGATCGGACATGTTAGGTAAATTGTCCCCTGAGGGGCCTACGGGAGTAAACCTTACCAGACATCCGATAGGAAACCAATCTTTCGAGGCATTCAAGGTAAACCATATTCTGACAGGGTGATACAAGAACGTGCGGCACTTCCACCATAACGAACCTAAGTTGTGATAGACATTAATCTGAGTCAACTGTATTGTGTTTTCACCCTTATGAAGGGAGAAGAGATCCAGGGATACCGCTCTCTCGGTACTCGAGAGAGGTCCAACGGGTAAACTCATCCGTCCTCCTTTGTTGCCACACCAGTGTTGGGGGAGGTGGGGGGGGGCCTCGGGGGGGCAATAAATATCCCCCCCCCCACCAGAGATTTTGTGGAGGATCAACAGTTTTATTTCCAGTGGTCACCCGTGTCTCATCCTCCCCACACTGGGTTTACGTAAGGCTGGGAGTAAACCAGAGGTATTCCTTCCCTTTTACCTTCCTCTCAGGGCAAGATGCCAGCCAAGCCCCTGAGTCTCCCAAGGATGCAGAAAACAAGATCCTTCTCGTAGGATTTATAGCAGTGAGTTTGTACACAGCCAAGCAGCGAGTGGTCCATATGTCCCTATCACTGTTAAAGTCTGCCCTGCGCCGCCTCCTGTAGCAGGATCCTGGTATAAAGGACTTGTGTCACATCTTAAGAGTTAGGTGGGGTCGTGGGGTGGGGGGTCGTTTTGTGGTGGTCGTGTGTGGCGGGTTAGTTACGGCGACCGGTCGTTGCCGGCGATAAATTGGGCGACCGTCCGTCCGTCCAACGTGGGAGATTTTGTCTCCTGTGACCTACACATCGAGCGGAGAATAATAGTCTTTATATCGCAAGACAATAAGGTCAATATTACCCCGTCGTTGTGGTTTGCCCATTGATGCCCTGCCGGGCGTACGAGCAATAGGGTAAAGCCCGAGGGACAATAGACTTTGACGTACTACGTAATAGGATCCAGATTTCCCTGACTTACGTCAACCGGCCGTTCCTGTTGGGTACGGTTGTTGCTCTTGAAAAAAAAGTTTTTGAAAATATATTTCTATTTACACGCGCATTACGGGCGATTTTTTTTTTTAACAATTACAGAAACTGGAGTATGAAATCGGATGAAGTAATATTTCTACTTTACGGACATAAATGCCAAAGTCTTGCTTACCTGGAGTGGGTCAACGCCCTAAAACCCCCCTCCCATCCCAAGCTATCCAGGGCCAGAAGATCTGCATTTTGATCCTTAAGGACAACACACACACACACACACACACACACAATACTGACCTCACGCCGCCCAAACAATCGTTAACTGACAGAACTCATTTATCGCGAAGAGCTTTTGCTTCGGCCGGACTGCCATGCAAATGACGGTGATTCATGCGTGCACAGAGCGAGATCTCAAAAGCTGATCTTTGAATATACAAGACACATAATGCGAGCGTTGTCTGGGAAATTTAAAAGTCGATATAATAGGGAAAATCCCATTGGAATAAAGACCGCTTTAATAATAATACTGAATTATGGGCTAGGCTGCTTGCCTTCCATGCAAAAATAGGCAAATTACTGGAATATCAAGACACCATTATCATTATTACGACACTTTTAAGACAGTGTGATGATAAAAACCTTAGATAAATGTCGATGATAATTTAGAGGGATTATTTTAGTCATAAAAACCGGGTGGTGGAGGTGGTTTTGAGGCTTTGGGAACGCTGCTTTTACCTGACACAATCGTTGGCAACGCTTTTCACTCAATTAGCATAACAGAAATTATGCAAAATCTTATTTAAGATTCTTTCTCTCTAGATTTTAATTCATTTTAAATTAAATTTAGATAATGCATTTAGATATTACATCAGAAATTAGTTGGGGCAAAATTCCGAAACTTTAAAAGCGTCAAATACAATTATCTTAATGGTATGAATAGATTGTGATTTTCACGGTTGTAAATTATCATTTACGGAGAAAACTGTAAATGAACTTTATCTTGATTTACGCGTGTCATATGACACCACAAGAGTGTCATATGTCAGACGACCAACAGCGACAGTTATATCAAAGGGAAAATGAAAAAAAATAATTGACCTCTTGAGCGAGACGGTACGACCCTTGTGCACGACGGTACGACCCTTGAGCACGACGGTACGACCCTTATGCACGACGGTACGACCCCTTAAGGTAAACTATATCAGGTGGGTTTACCCTCCCCGCCAGGCCGTCCAGTGACCTCTGTTTGGGCAAGATCGTATTGATCAGGTAAACTCTGTTCCTTTCAGGTAAACCAAGTCGGGCTTTTAAACTGCTTTTGTAACCACTTTGATGAGGAGGGATCAGGCGCGCCTGCTTCCTGCTTGCTAATTACCCATAATTACCATCACGTCTGAGTTGATTTTCTTCGTGCTAAACTGCGTTAAGAAATTCCCCCCATCTGTTTCATTAAGTCCAGTGCGCTAATTACCTTTGGCGATGTGCTAATTCCCTTTGGGGTTTCACCGTGCAATGTTAGGTAGAGTGAATATAATCTTAACCGATTTTTTAATTACATTTCTTACATTGATTACGTAAAGGTGATTGGATTCTATCTCTTAGGAAAGGGTAATTGAATCAAGTCTTTCTTACGTGAGAGTAACTGGTTTATCTACGTCACGTAAAAAGTTCAAAATTTTATTTTCATAAAATTTACATAAAGTTCGGGGTTGTTAAATCCATTTTCCAGGACTTGCTTAGTTTAGCTTCTGTACCGTATGTGAGATGTGGACACGGTTACATTCCTTCGCAAAACTATTTCCACCCATTCATTTCTTTAAACGAAAACTTAAATGATATTCTTAATCACTCCCTGATACCATCACACACACACACACACACAATCAATTCTACAACGGCAGGCCATATATTCTCCTAAGTCTGTCAAACAGAGCAATACTAATCATCAAAAGTCGATTAGCACAAGTCCAGGACACATAATCAGTACAGGCAGAAGACCCTGGACACAGAGGCGCTATTTAGTGGTTGTCATTTACATTCACTTAAAAATTATAGAGTTGAGTCTGCGCCCCAGGTCGAACGCGAGTCAAATTGGTCGTAAACTAGACTCAGTCGGAGCTGACCGGACTCATTAAACCCGCCGGAGTTATTACAGTAATTAAATAGCTACTGAAGTATTCAGGGGGAAATAGCCCGACCAGACGCAGTGCACAACCAGGTTCCATTTTCAAGGCAAACTCGTAAAATGGTTCGCCACTGACTTGCGTCGGATATTCAACCTTGATATTTCCATTATTATCATTATAATCATCATTATCATTACTATTATCATTATTATTATTATTATTATTATTATTATTATTTTTACTATTATTATTATCATTATTAACATTATTCAAAACCCAGGACCCATTTTCTGTGGCTCTGGCAACTTCGGGACTGCACTCCATTCAGGAGCAGGGAAATGGTGCACTCCACTGGAGTGAAAGGTTCCTGACAAGACTGTACTCCTTTTCGTCCATCGAAAAAAGCCTCACCGCAAGTGACATTTTGCTTGCAGGCCGAGTGCTATCACGTAACAATCAAATTAAGTCCAACTTATTCCTGATCCAGATTTGAGCACATTACTTATAAATTTACGGTTTAAAAATAAAGTACATGGCAACTCTCGTTTATTTATTGCCATTAAAGTGGTCATTTATTTAGTGTTTTGAATTATCTCCGACTTTGTCTTCCTTACTTCGCCTCTCATTTTAAGCACATAAACTTCAAGCGAAGTGTATGATTTATTTTGATGATTTTCAGATTGTGCACTTCAGTAGCATCCGAAAATTTAAAGCAATTTTGTTTTCTCGATCAATGGTGTTGCTGGTCTGTCTCTGAGAGGTGAAAAATCTGATTTGTTGTTAGCAAACGGACGGAAAAGACGAGAAACAAAGTTTGTTCAGAAAGTGAATGACGTCATGGTTGGCATAAATCGTCTCCCATGGATGTCCACACACACACACACACACACACACACACATAGAATAATACATGTATTTATGGTGTATCGTCTAAGCAAAAATTTAACGCAAATCAGTAGACGGTAACAGCTATCTGCTATTTCTATTTTTTCATGCATCAATTATAGTTTTGACACAAGCTTTAAGAAACATTAACCATGATTAAACTTGTACTGTGTTTAAGCTAGTTCAAAACTTCGAACAGATTTGACTAAACACGCACTTCAAACTCAACCAGTTGGCATCTTACTCTCAGTGTAGGCAATAGGAAGCTCGGAGAAAAATACTAACTGGCATCTGCCTCCCTTGAACCTATAGGAAGGCTGGGAAAAAAGAAATATACTCTGGCATTTCCCTCACCCGAACCTATAGGAAACTTGGGGGAAATTACGTGCTGAATATTTAGACGGGGTTGAGCTTCCAGCTAGGAAATTCTCACGTTGCATATCAGCGCCATCTCTTGAGTGGATTTCACCCTATGTTAGAGGTGCGAAATTTGCTGGCAAAATTATTATAGATATGATTAGTTGGGTAATAATAATTCTTCTCTCAGTTGATCGATGATAGTCAATTACGAATTAATTATTCTTTTCACATAAAAGCTTGCGTCTTTGTGATTTGGTTTAGAAAATATAATATGATTTTGTTTCCCAACAAATGTGGTTTGACTTCATTTCAATTTTTCGTGTCATCAAAAATGTTGGGTAAAATCGGATAACTGGGATGACAATTAAGCATTTTTTCTTCTTGCAGTGGGATCAGTCGACGTCATTCCTTTGTTTCTCGCGAGATTCAAATTCATTCGTGTGTTCCCTCGTCACGATCCCAAACCCTCATTACCATGGGTGACAAAGGCTCTCATGGGTCCCAGAACAGACAAACGAACTTGCTATACAAAAGAGGCGCCCGATTAAGATGAGGTGTGACTTAAAGCCAAAGAAAACGTACTGTTGTGGGGCGTGGCCGAAGCCCTCGCCGACTGACGCGTCTGAAACGGATCGTAAAAGTTTTTTCCAGGGTTTCGGACGAACGGGGTTGCCGGCGGCGTACGACGGGGAAACCCCCGTTAATTGGAAGCGTTCGGTTGTAGGGGGTGGGAGGGTGTTGTTTAGGTCACGTGACTTGGGAAGGAGTGGAAGTGGCCCACTTTGGACAGTGGACAGTGGAGGGGGTTGGGGGGGAGGAGAACCCCTCAGCTGTGGACCAGCTGGCCCGGGCCGAGAGAATGGGGGGGGGGATGGGGCCACCGACACGTAACAGTTTAATCCATTATGTTGCCATTAACTCGCACCATTAGTTTTCCCATTTGCGAAGAGGGAAGGAAAAGAGAGAGAGAGAGAGAGAGAGAGAGAGAGAGAGAGAGAGAGAGAGAGAGAGAGAGAGAGAGAGAGCATTATACTGACCCTTGACACATACATCAATGTAATATTAGATCAGCCTTGACTAAAGGGCAATGGACAATGGCATGTACAGCGAGGCTGCCTTAACCCTTCTTGGAATGTAACGGTGATGACGGCGGACATTAGGACGATAGTGAAGATAATACTAGTTAAGATACATATTGGTGCCTCTAATGGTGGTGAGTGACGCACGGATATCATGGTGGTAATGGTGAAGTTAGACGAGGATGTTTGGTTGATGGTAGTAAGACATAATTACCATAATTATCAATCTGAACTTCATTAATGGTAATCAGAATGACGACCACGGTGATGGTAATACCTGTCTCGTACATGGAAAGTAATAGAAAACGCGTTTCACCATTTGCCTCTTTCGGGGTTCGACCCCATGGACTCTAGATACCGGGATGATCATAAAAGCCCTTTTATCACTAGTTCGGAAGCGGATATTGGCATGAGCATTTAGCTTAATGGCCTCGCTGGGTCATTATTGTCCTGTAATGGGGCATTCTGGGTCAGACAACTTCATCACGAGGGTTTGGAAGATGGAGGACTGGACTGGACTGTGGACTGAAAAGGTGTGTGGTATTGTTTAGACGCTAGGGGCGAGGGAGGACTGCGTATACACAAATTCATATCTCCATATACGTGTATACAAACTCTCTCTCTCCTCTCTCCCCAGCCCTTCCTCCCTCCTCACAGCAAAGCCTGGCAATGGGTACTGACAGGCTGCCTGGTTCTACGAGGGACGTTCCAGCAAAATATAACAATCGGATTGTGTTGCTGATAACTGGGAAAGTGGAGAGACCAGGCACCATCGTCCATTATCCAGTCATTGACTGAGAATCCTCCAGGAAAGCCAACGCCTGATCGATCACGGTCTGGAACCCCACTCGGGCGGACATTCCCTGGAATATGAGTCCACGGTGGGTCACGGCCTGGAAGGCCCCTCTTAATGTCACTCCCTGGAAGGAGGAGGTCGCCCTCAACACTGTCACCTCTTGAAGGCTCACTCGAGGGACCAGTACCTGGAAGTCTCTCTCTCTCTTGAAGCCTCTACTCTGGAGAGTGACTCCAGAAGAGCCTCGAGGACGACCTCTCCCCGGAAAATCACTTCCAGAGAGATACCAGCGTGAAATATCAGACCCAGAGAGCCTTGGAGAGCGAACACTCCCTAGAGAGGCCACCTCCCTTAAGGGCCACTCCCTGAAGGGATACCCCATGGAGAGGTACTCAGTGGAGGGTCACTCTCTAGAAAAAAAAATTGAAGCTCAAAGAATGGAAAGTATCTCTACATTCGGTGAAGATATCGTGGAAGATGGCTCAAGTAAAATCACTTACCCAAGAGTCATACCTTGAAGAGATCTTTCTATTACACATCAGTTTCTGGAAGTTCATTTTTCCCCCATTTTAACCTTCCAGGCACTGATAGCCCCCAGAAAGATTTCCAGGGAGCTCAAGGGAAAAGGGGGGGTCCGTATACAAAAAAAATCCCACCCTTCGTTAAATCCAAGCTGGCAAGATTTCATGAAGATTTCCAGACTATCATCATGGAATTCTTGAGGATTTGAAACATTACTGGAACTGTTCTCTTGCATTCCAAGACCCCTAAACATGAATGGCGGGTGATATAAATGGCGAGGAGA
Organism: Panulirus argus; assembly: GCA_038088735.1. NCBI lineage: Eukaryota > Metazoa > Arthropoda > Malacostraca > Decapoda > Palinuridae > Panulirus > Panulirus argus. Next base: position 3,660 of record JAYMFT010157758.1, on the reverse strand, counting down.
GCGTTCCGTGGCGAACGGTGTCATGTTGGCAAGTCGCGTGCTTCAGGGAACGGTGAAGACATTGCATGCTTCCAGTGACGAGAGACTGCCAGACGCAACACGAAGAAAAAAAAAAGAGAAAGTGCGTTCCAGGAATTAAGAGGAGCATTGATCATGAGGTGCATATATACATATATATGGCTTCCAGAGGGCATTATAACGTATGGCCTGTGTTGTGGGGAACGCCCGTGACAACAACGCCCGCCGAGGACGAGCAACGGAGATGACGTGGCGGGTTCCAGGAATTCAGCTGGAACGTTGACATAAATATCGAGGCGTGGAATAAATTTCTTGGTAGTTGTGAAGGCAACGATCCATATACCCTTCCAGCGAGCAGTGAAGATGGTAACAGTGAACGACAGTGAGTATAAACCAGGCCCTTCCTTCCAACCAGGGTAAATAACAAGCAACAGATGTATAATTAAATAGAGAAACACAACGCGTTATCAAGAGTTACGGAAACACAGTTATAACTCACCCTTTACCTCCAGTTCAACACGAATATTCCAATCGCATGTCATGGACTGGTATACACATACCCACATGAGTCCCCCTGTACTCACGCGTGAGTTCCTCTGTACTCACGGGGGTATGTATTCACACCAGTTCACCGTCATGCAATATGAACATTTGTTGAACTGGAGGTGAATGGCAAAATCTGCCTGGAAGTCAGTCTAGATATTTTTTTTTTTTTGCCTGTGTGACGCAGTTGGTGTGTATTAGACCTTTCTATTCCATCCAATAGTCGCAAGAAGACCAGTCTGTCTCTACCACGACCACAGAGGAAGGGGGGATGGTGTCCAGTCCCTTCCAGGAAACGGTAAGATGGTGTCCCGAGTCTCTTCCACGGAGCGGTAAAGAAGGCACAGTGATTAGGGTATTGCGGTGAAAGCTGTTGAAGTTATCGCCGAGTTGGCGTGTTGAGACCAGGTCTTAATTCCCAGAACGTGTGATGATGGATCGCGCTTGTTCTGGAATGATGGTGAATAAAAGATAACAGGAGTTGGGGGGGGGGTTGTTCGCCAGCAATGACAGTTGTTATGATTTAATACCACAATTTTACGGCGTATCCAGGGGACGGGTAGCATTTCTATGGGTGTGAGTGAGTGTTTTAAGGGTTTTGAATGGGGTGTTTGTGTGTGTGTATGTGGTGAGCACTAAAAATATGAGTATCGTTTTAAGTGGTTTTAAAACGGGTGATGGAGGGTGAAGGGGGGTGGGGGGGATTTGGGAATAATGGTGGCGGTTTAACAGTTGGTTTAGAGAGACGGTGGAATGTGTTAAGGGTAGTTTAAGGGCTAGGGTCTCCTCTGATGGGAGGTGACGAGGACCCATCTAAAGATGAAATTAGGGACACAGTCCTACTGAAAAGCGAAGCTAAGTCGGTGACCTAAATATCATAACCTTTCATAAATATCAAATACACGTAATCTTTAGGGCTCTGTTCCCTTTAGTAAGGGATGATGAGAGAGCGACCCACGCTACCCTAAGTAAGGGGAAGGGTCAAGAAGCAGCAGTAACCCTTCATGACCCTAAGATGTTGGCTGGACTAGTACGAAAGATAAACAAAAAGTAATCCTGGAAGTAATGAAATAAAAGGCGAGTATTCAGAGATCATATCACACACTACCACGAAAAATATGTACAAATCTAAACACCTGCTCATAAATTCCATTCTTGTGAGTCAATGTGTATATATATATATATATATATATATATATCGTTATCTCACGAGTTGTACTGATGTATTGGTCTTGATATACATTCTGGTTAAGGGTAACGTGTCGTAATTATGATAATGATTTATGATTCAATGTGACTTTAAAATAATTTCTGAGTTCAATTACTTTTGATTACATATATATAGGAAAATTGATCAGTTTAATTTTGTTAATTGAGTGCTGTCTGTAAACGCGTGTTATATTTGACGATGGAGCTCAGACGTGTCAGAGACCGTGACCTTTCTTGACCTCTCTTGACCTTCAGATGAAACCTAGGGTCATGTCACAGCCAGCGTTACCATGGTAACGGTCACCCTGGCATATGACGTCTCCTGTGATTGGTTCCTAACTTATGTCTCTTTTCGAATTTCCCCTTGCGATTGGCGGAGATTGATTATCACTTTGCTACCTCCTCTGTGATTGGTGGGTCACACTTATCTCTCTGCTTCCTCTCTTATGGTTGATTGTTTTCTAAGGAATTTATTATCATGGTGTCAGGAACATAAAAAAAATTTCCTTGAGAAAAGTGGTTTAAATGGTATAATTTTTTAAAAATCTTAAACAAATGGTTTAAATGGTATTATTTTTAGATTTTTTTAAAGAAATGGTTTAAATGGTATAATCTTTACATCTTTTTAAAGAAATGGTTTAAATGGCATAATTTTTAATTCTTTTTAAAGAAATGGTTTAAATGGTATAATTTTCAAATTGTTTTAAACAAATGGTTTAAATGGTATAATTTTTTAAATGCCATACGCTACAACTGCATGGAGAGAATAAATTATTTCTTTTCCTTCTGATAGAACGATAAGAGTTATCAGAGTACCTGGAAAAAATTGTCATACAGTTAAAGAATTATTTCGGTGTATAAATGTTAATTTCTCTTTATCAATGTTTCAAACCCTGTTTATGACAGAGGTGTGCGATATCCTTCCTCTCGTCTTTGGCCTTCTCTTCCTGTCTCTCTGTCTGTAATATCCTTCCTCTAGTCTTTGGCCTTCTCTTCCTGTCTCTCTGTCTGTCAGTCGTTGCCAATATGTCTGTTCGTCTGTCTGTCACTTTAAGCTTGTCTTCCTAACTACTAACCTATGTTTATCAGTTTATGTCTGTCTGTCTGTCTGTGTTTTTTTTTTCCAGTGAGTTTTTCTTTTCAGTCCGTTTGTCTGTACATCTCTCTCTCTCTCTCTCTCTCTTTCTCTCTCTCTCTGTCTGTGCCCGCGCATCTATTCCCATCTGCGGGTCCGCATCAAAGTCAGGATTTCCAAGACTCTGCTGCCTCTGACGTCATCGGCCATAAACCGAAGGAAAAAATATATCTATAAAAGTCTTCTTTTCAGATCGGAACATCTTTAAGGAATCCCGGCATCAGGGACCAGGTCATGCTTAAGCAGATGTGTGTGTGTGTGTGTGTGTGTGTTAAATACCATATCCAGTGCGACAGTCTAATGAGTAAGGTTATGAGTGAGATTATGAGTAAGAGCGTATTGTGTGTATGAGTACCGGCCGTACCACTCTGTACCTGATGATACTGATTGCCGTCCGGACCCGCGTCTCGCGTGTGTGATTACCGATGACGTACGCGCGGTTATTACAGGCCTGCGCATGACGGGGGTTGCCAAGCCTGGTCTGGGAACCCCACAAGAGCTCGGAGGAGGCTGTGGAGGGGTTACTGTCCCCCTGTGTGCGTGTGTGGTGGTTGGAGGGGAGGGGAGGTTGGTGTACACACGTGTACGTACTGGGCGTCTTGGACTTACATTTGTTGGTCAGGATGCCTGAAGGCATCAGTTGGGGGGGGGATGTGTGTTGCCATGCATACCATTACGTGAGGACTCTCTCTCTCTGTCTGTCTGTCTGTCTGTCTGTCTCTGTCTCTCTCTCTCTCTCTCTCTCTCTCTCTCTC